>JAJIYU010015222.1:0-12813 GCA_030144865.1 Tinospora cordifolia
GTACTATTGAATTTACTCTAAGGCAAGTGGTATTGAAAAATAGAAAGTCAAGTGTGTGTCGCTTGTAAAGTAACACCGGCCCGACCCGCCAATTGGTTAAGTCCATCGTCAAAATAATGGTGGTTGTCCAAAACTCAAGGAATGTGGGGGTTAGGGTGTTACAGATTCTCTAGCAACTTGCCTACGTAAAGACAATAATAAACTTAAAGACAATAATAAACTTATGAAACCTCCTCAAAGAGGTCTGCCACTAATTACACTCTACTTCATCTCATCAACGGCAACACTCAACTACTTTGTACCCGTAAAATAAGAGATGGGGTGAGCTCTAAGAGCCCAGTGGATCATACATGATACATCTTAAGATTATTAAAGTCAAAACACTAAATATGCAAACACTTATCAAACGTTAAGAATTTCAAGCAATTCAATTGTTTTTCTGTTCACATTCAGATGGAAAAGACCATCCTCAATGTTCTCATCAAAACAACGAGCACCCAATGCTAATGACAAGGAGGGGTCATGCCCATCATCCAATGTCCAGGAACTAGGGTCCAACCTAGTGTTCCATTTCAAATATAATATCAATTTCATAATGTGAGAACACCAACAGTGATCAATTGTGACTCACTGAGCCGATACGTAGTTTAGTTCTTAATTACAGTGATCTTAAAGTGTTTAACAAGATCAAGTTTTTAGCATGCTCAATATCTTCTACTTCTACACATAATCAAAAATATTGTGAAGATATGAATTCAGTATGCACATGATTATAACACATGTTATTCAATACATAAAACATATTACTTATCATATCATACATGGATGAATTCAATCAATCACAATTATGACATTATCATACCCTAGCATGCTCATATTATTTAATCAAATAAGCATACAATCATATTCCATATTTAAAACTAAAATAATACGAAAGAGCATAGTAATCATTTTCACTTGTTAGTGCACTTCCTCAGCTCCTGTTCTTGTACACTATCAACTCGAACGTCGTGACTTCTCAATATAAAATATTTAAGGTAATTATTTTTAGTAATTGAACATCATATAATATTTTTAAACCATAAATGTACTAATTTCTTAACAAACATGACACAAAGTGCACCATTCACCTTTTTAGTGCATTCAATGCGCACTGTTCCTCCTGTTCGATAATTGGACTTGACTTACCATTTTTCCACCCCTTGATGTGCATGAAATCATAGTTGTTTTCATGACTTATACGCATATTCTCAAGATTTGATGTACATTAAAGTCTTACGCTCATTTCTAGCCTCTTAATCATGTTTAACCATCAATTACCAACAAGCTACCTTGCTGGTTTTTGATTCATATATGCATCACACAATACCCTATTAGTGATCATGCTTAACCATATCTTAAACATGCATATATCCTAATTATTTCATGCATACGGTTCTTATGGATGTGCTATTTTATAACACTCCAATATTAACATTACATGTAACTTAGAACCCCATTTCTAGGCAACCTATTTGCTGGTTTTTGATATCTAAATGTATGGAACTCTCACCAAATTTGCAATTACACTCAATTGTCACTTAAACATGCCAATACCCTAATTATATCATGCATACATGCCTCGTTTGTATGCTTTATCATCATGCCCTAAAAATCAGAATTTTGTGCATCTATATTCATGATTTTCTAGCAACCCTACTTGCTGGTTTTTGTCAAATAACAACTTATTAACATCACTTTACCATATATATCATTAATCTCTACATGCATCATGCATAGTTACTAGTTTTAAGAACATTTATGCATATTTGGTCCCTTTTCCCATGAAGATGTTTTTCCTTCAACCTTTCATATTTCCATAGACTTGTAACCCTCTAAATCATAAGATTCATTGCTGGAAATCAAAAAGTGACCATAAGAAAGGAATAAGATCATTATACCTTATTACCGTTGCCCAAAACGTCTCATTGGCTCTTCTTTGGGTTGATTTACATTTCTGTTTTGATGATGGAATTAAGAAAATATTTCAAAAATTTCTGATAGAAAGAATGATCACATCAAGGGGTGGAAAGATGAAGAAAAGAAAATGTAGAGAGGGTAGTGAAGATAGTGTAGAGTAGTACCTAGTAGAATGGATCGTTATGGCTTTATGTGTGCACTATCAACCTTTTTTGATGTTCTTCAATGGTTGGAAATAGGGGACGTCTAGCAAGAGGGGAGAATACCAAAATCAGCATCTAAAAATAAAAAGAGGGGAACAAGAAAGAGAATAAGATGTTGTGTAGGAGTAATACCTTATGAATCGATGTGTGTTCTTTACTTTGATGTGATTTCTCTTTGACTGAGACTTGGAACTACTAAGATCTTGCAATGGAGGAGGGAAGTCGAGTAGAGGAGAGGAAATAGGAGGGGAGTCAATTTTTTTAAGTGTAAGGAATTAGGAAGATGTAATAACCCAAAATTTTGTCAAATAATTAAAGATAAATAAGTTTAAGGAAATTAAATGAAATAAGTCAAGTGAAAATAATTTTGAAGATTTTAAGACATTTTTGGGTGCAAATTATGGGTTGGCACATGAAAAATAAAATATATTGGAGATATAATATAAAATAGGCAAATAAGACCTTAATTTGATGAAAATTTCAATTTAGTAGAATTAATTATGAAATTTAAAGAGTTGCTTAAGAAACAAATAAATAGAAATAAAGTATATATATACATATAGGTTAATATGTGTATGAATAAGGTGGGTGTTAGGATAAAAAATGTTAATATCACATATTATAAGAATATGTATATAGAAAAATTTGCATAATTAAATAAAAATGTAGTATACGTGTATTTATTTAAAATAAATAAAACATTATATAAATATTAATTTATAATTACGTAAATTATTATCTGAAAATGAAATATGAATTAAAAATGGAAAATGTAGATTATTTAATTATTGGCATTAAGATACTAAAGAAATAGAAAAATATCTAATAAATACAATATTAAATAATTGGAAAGGGGAAAATTAGCAAAATAGAATGATATATGCAATAAATCATATCTACACAATTTAGGAAATGGAATTGAGTTTATAATTGGCAAAACTCGGATAATAGAAGCTTTAGAAGTTGATTTTGATAATAGAAACTGCATCCAATGGCCAGAATCAAGTAATCTTCACGATCTGCAATCCAGTGGCCCAGATTAAGATTGCACTGAACGCCTTAGAACACCGAATCACCAAAGATCAGACGGTCTGCAATCAACATGTTCAATCCAACGGTCCAGATCGAGGCGCTCAACGATGATCGTGAACTAGTACTATGATCGAGGAAATCGGACGGTGCAAACGTGATTCATTGATCACGAACGGTGAGGCGCTTGAGAACGATCCAACGGCAGAGATCTCACCCGCCCGATCCAACGGCCGACGAGGCACGCGCCAAAATGAGTTCACGATCCAGTGCTGCGATCGATGCATATCCGATCGCCCAGATAGACACACTCTGATCCATCGTGAATTGAATACTGTGATCGATGCACATCGGACTGCCCAGATATACGCATCTCAATCCATCGCGAATCTGACACCGTGCTTGAGGAAAATCCGACTGCATAGATGCAACCCGCCTGATACGAGATACACGTGCATGATCCGAGGAAGATCTAACGATCCAGATCAAATGCTCTGAAAATAATAATCGAAAAATCTTTTAAAAAATCTTATTAAATACTTTAAAAATTTGAAAAATTAGTTTTTAAATTCCCAAAAATTTTCAAAAAATTACTTTCTAATCTCCTATGCTGCGGGGCACGAAATTTTGAAGAATTGGCACGTTTCTCACAAGATGACACCCCAAACTTGTCATTCTCTATCCTTTTGAACTCTATATAAACACCCCCCATGCTCGCAATTCATCTCATCCCAAAAAACAAGAGTTGAATTGTCATCTTGTTCTCTAAGCCTTCTTCTTGGCAATCCCCTCAGTTCTTGAGTAACCTTGAACTGTTCTTGAGTATTTTTAAGAGTTCTTCAGTGTTAGGAAGCCTTGAAGTAATGGAACTCTGCCGGATTTCAGAGGCGTGCAGAAGAGACGCATTTAAGGTGGAAGTGACTTCTAACCTCTACTTCTTTATTTTAATTTGAATAAGTCTTGCATGTGTGATAATGTTTTGAAGATGATTGATTAAATATATGTTTTAATATACATGCTTTATTTATTTGATGTGCCATGAATATATATGTTATACATGTTTAGAAATTAAGAATATTGATGCATGTTATACATGAATTGTGCCATGAATAAATATTTAATGATTCATGTTTTGTATATGTTGCATCGATGGTTTAATTCGATATTGTGTGTTTTATCACTAAGAAAAGATTAAATAATGATTCAATCCATGTACCGGCGCGATGATGGACTGCATAGTGTCATCGTGTGTGTTCCAACCTCCGACCCGGCTTGTCGGTTTACCATTGATGATTTTGAACTGGGTTTCCAAGAGTGATCCCACTTCATAAATATTGGGGTTTGAGTTTTCGTTTGTCATTCTCTCTCCCTACGATGTGGAACACAGAGATTAAACTCTTTCGATTCAAATGTCAACTATAAACAAGAAATTTGTTTGAATCGCATAATATACAAAAGTGATTGATATGCTTGGTTTGTTTGAATTGAAATAATGATTTAGATGTTTAGAAAGATCCATTGGGCTATGTGCTCACCCCTTCCTTTTATTTTTCAGGTAACTGATTTACATGAAAACCATGAAAATTAGTTAGGTTCTTTTATTTAAAAAGTTTTTAATTTCTATGTAAGGGCATGTTGCCCAAGTTTTGAATCTTCCACTGTAATAATTTTTTTCAAGTTCAAATTATGTACTAAATTTTATTTAATTAATTGAGTTGATGAATTTTAGTTATTTCTTGTATTATTGCCTTATTGAATTTTTGAATTTAAGTCATGTACTGTTAAATACAATCAAGGTATGAAATAATTGAAATAAAAAGAAAGTCAAGTGTGTGTCACTTGTAAAGTAACACCGATCCGACTCGCCGTTTGGTTTAGTCCACTATCAAGAGAATGGTGGTCGTGTCCAATGCTTAAAGATATGGGGGTTGGGGTGTTACAAAGGTGGTATTAGAGCTCAGTTAGTAGATACACTGGGCAAGAATTGGAAAGTTACTCTAATACCAAAGGTGGTATCAGAGCTCAGGTAGTAGATGTACTGGGCAAAAATTAGAAAGTCAATCATTAGTTGCTTGACAAGAATTAGAAACCCAAATTAGGGCTTCACATTGAATTAAAATTTTAGTGCCCTACCTTCTAATTTTAAAAACTGTTTTAGAAAGTGTGTTCGAAAAGGAAAAATATTTTGAAAGGCTTTGTTTGGATACAAAGACTACAAGTTGAGCTGATAGTGGGTAAGCCTTGTCTCGAGTAAAGCTAAACATTGAAAGGGAGTTGGGTTATCCCGCCTTAGAAAGCGCGGTTGCTAAGTAGATTTCAGTCTCGCCGCCCGATCTGGAGGTTGTCCCATTAGCTTATATGAGTAGTCGACGTTGAAAAACATTCTTATTTTCTATAAAAGAAAACTAGAAGGTGGAAAATTAGGGCAAGAAAGTGAACAGAAGTCGAAAAGATGCCCAATATAGTATCTTGACTAGACAGAGGTTGTGAGTCAACCAGATTGAACCCTAGGTCCAGAAAAAAACCCTAGGTAGGAACGTGGTGTAGCCATGGGTCGCACAGTGGATCAAAATCATAAATCTCTAGGGCATAGGCTAGAGACGAGAACTTGTGTGAAAACAGAAAATTGTTTGATCAAGACACAAAACCGGGAAGCTTCTATATCTTTTGGTTACTATGTAGCATGGGATGCATAGGAATTCGGGGGTATGGAGGAAGCCTGGACTTGGAGAATGATGGACCATGTGTGGTGAATGATCGGTAACTCTAGCAGAACGGGTTTCTCTATTCGCTGGTATGGGACGGTGGAGTATAGTGGGCTCGGGAACCTTAGTTATCGAGACATTTGCGAAATTGTTTGGGTGTAGCTCTGTTATGAGTGAAAGCCTAAGTGGAAGGGGTAGAGTAGTATGAGACACTTGAACTTGAAAGCTTAGGTGGAAGCTTGGGACCTTGCTGTGCTAGCGTGATTGTGTGATATGCATGTTGTAATGTTTATTTGCTTTGAAACCAAATCCAATACCCATGCATGAAAAGAACCTAGAAGAAAAACCTTTAGGCCACTGAACAAATCGAGAACCTAGAGACATGAATGTAGAGTCATGGTAGCACGAACAGAACGAAAACTTGAGGAAGCGAATACAACATACGATGTAGAAAAGATGACCATTTCTAAAGTCTAGAAAAACACTTAGTATCCCGAAGATAAGAAAAGATGGGTGAGTACCCTAAATGAATGTTCTATTTGAAACTTTTATGATACCTTGTGGGATACTAAAGTGGTTTTGGCTTGTAGATAATGGAAGGAATCCAAGCAACACCAATACACCTGATCAAAAGACGGGAAAGGAAGGCAAGAAACAGAAACAAACTCGCCAAATTGAAAAAGAACCAAAGAAGCAGGCTAAGAGACAAGGGTTGTGCTATGTGTGCAGACAAAGGGGTCATTTTGCTAGAAATTATCCAACTGCACCTATTCGGACTCCTCAGCCTCAAGACAATAGGGATTATGGTGAGAACCAAGCTAAAATGTTGGCTCTGGAAGATCAAGACCCCCAGTAGAAACCCTTATAGTCTAATGTTAGGACAAATGAACTAATTTTGAATATGAGTAGTAGTAAGGAGACCTTTAGTTCAAGATTGCTATATGTTAGTATTTATGAATTTTAAATAAGGTTTTGTACCAATTATCTCTATTAATGAAAAATTTCCCTTAAGAACTCTTGTCGTTACATTTTGAATATCCAAAAATGAAAAGTATGGGAATAGAAAGTGTGAGTAGTAACCCTAGAACCTGCCGTATAGCAGGAAGTGACAAAGAAACTTTTACCCTCAGATAGATTGAGAACTTAGGGCTAAGTATGACCCTAAATGAAAGACAAACCTATCTTTATGGCAAGTCCTGCCATCGACCTGTTGCATCAAATCAGGGATGAACAAAAGGCAAGACAAATGACTCACAAGCTAATATAAGAAATTGAATAGGACAGTCATACTGACTTCAAGTTAGATGTTGAGAATACCCTAAGATTCGAAAGGATCTGTATACCTTAGAATGGATAGAGTAAGCAGATCACCCAATAATGAAGGATAAGTATTCCCTACCAAAGTAACCCATTCGATCATTTGGAGAAGCCACCAATACTTAAGAACCGATCTAAGGTCAAAAAATCAACAGCTGAGAATCAGAGAGTCTGTTATGTATGAAACGACCTATTAGGGAACATATAGGAATACAATGAACCAAACGGTTAGACATCGTCTTGATCAGGAGACGCAACTTATGAAACACAATCTTGCTAAATTTAGCAAACGATAGCCAAATTCCTTAACCATGTAGCTTCGAAAACACCAGAGGCTGTCACCAAGATAGTTACAAAGACTCAAGCCCTTAGGTTTATCAAATTAGTCAAAAGCAACTCATTTACCAGAAATACCTAACGAAATGATGCACGAATAAATGTATAAAAATTTCGAGGACGAAATTCTTTTAAGGAGGGTAGGTTGTAATAACCCAAAATTTTGTCAAATAATTAAAGATAAATAAGTTTAAGAAAATTAAATGAAATAAGTCAAATAAAAATAATTTTGAAGATTTTAAGACATTTTTGGGTGCAAATTATGGGTTGGCACATGAAAAATAAAATATATTAGAGATATAATATAGAATAGGCAAATAAGACCTTAATTTGATGAAAATCTCAATTTAGTAGACTTAATTATGTAATTTTAAGAGTTGCTGAAGAAATAAATAAATAGAAATAAAGTATATATATATATATATATATATATATATATATATACATATAGGTTAATATGTGTATGAATAAGGTGGGCGTTAGCATAAAAAATGTTAATACCACATATTATAGAATATGTATATAGAAAAATTTACATAATTATATAAAAATGCAGTATACATATATTTATTTAAAATAAATAAAACATTATATAAATATTAATTTATAATTACATAAATTGTTATCTGAAAATGAAATATGAAATAAAAATGAAAAATGTAGATTATTTAATTATTGGCATTAAGATATTAAAGAAATAGAAAAATATCTAATAAATGCAATATTAAATAATTAGAAAGGAAAAAATTAGCAAAATAGAAAGATATGTGCAATAAATCATATCTACACAATTTAGGAAGTGGAATTGAGTTTATGATTGGCAAAACTCGGATAATAGAAGCCTTAGAAGTTGATTTTGATAATAGAAACTGCATCCAACGACCAGAATCGAGTAATCTTCACGATCTGCAATCCAACGGCCTAGATCAAGATTGCACCGAACACCTTGGAACTCCGAATCACCAAAGATCGGACGGTCTGCAATCAACATGTTCAATCCAATAGTCCAGATTGAGGCATTCAAGGATGATCGCGAACTAGTACTACGATTGAGGAAATTGGACGGTGCAAACGCGATTCGTTGATCGCGAACGGTGAGGCGCTCCAGAACGATCCAACAACCAAGGTCTCACTCGCCCGATCCAACGGCCGATGATGCATGAGCCAAAATGAGTTCGCGATCCAGTGCTGCGATCGATGCATATCCGACGGCCCAGATAGAC
This sequence comes from Tinospora cordifolia, assembly GCA_030144865.1. Classification (NCBI taxonomy): domain Eukaryota; kingdom Viridiplantae; phylum Streptophyta; class Magnoliopsida; order Ranunculales; family Menispermaceae; genus Tinospora; species Tinospora cordifolia. The sequence continues at coordinate 8,773 of JAJIYU010015222.1, forward strand.
GCACTCTGATCCATCGCGAACCGAACACCGTGATCGATGCACATCGGATGGCCCAGATATACGCATCTCGATCCATCACGAATCTGACACTATTCTCGAGGAAATCGACTGCCTAGATGCAATCCGCCTGATCTGAGATATGTGTGAGTGATCCGAGGAAGATCGAACAGTCCAGATTAAATGCTCTAAAAATAATAACCAAAAAATCTGAAAAAAATCGAAAAATTAGTTTTTAAATTCCCAAAAATTTCTAAAAAATCACTTGCTAATCTCCTATGCTTGGGGGGGGGGGCACGAAATTTTGAAGAATTGATAAGTTTTCCACAAGATGATACCCCAAACTTGCCATTCTCTGCCCTTTTGAACTCTATATAAACACCCCCCATGCTCACAATTCATCTCATCCCAAGAAACAAGAGTTGAATTGCCATCTTGTTCTCTAAGCTTTCTTCTTGGCAATCCCCTCAGTTCTTGAGTAATCTTGAACTGTTCTTGAGTGTTCTTGAGAGTTCTTGAGTGTTTGGAAGCCTTGAAGTAATGAAACTCTGTCGGATTTCAGAGGCGTGCAGAAGATACGCATTTAAGGTGGAAGTGACTTCTAACCTCTACTTCTTTATTTTAATTTGAATAAGTCTTGCATGTGTGATAATGTTTTGAAGATGATTGGTTGAATATATGTTTTAATATGCATGCTTTATTTATTTGATGTGCCATAAATATACATGTTAAGAATACTGATGCATGTTATAAATGAATTGTGCCATGAACAAAGATTTAATGATTCATGTTTTGTATATGTTGCATCGATGGTTTAATCTGATATTGTGTGTTTTATCACTAAGAAAAGATTAAATAATGATTCAATCCATGTACCGATGCGATGATGGACTGCATAGTGTCATCGTGTGTGTTCCACCCCCCGACCCGGCTTGCCAGTTTACCATTGACGATTTTGAACTGGGTTTCCAAGAGTGATCCCACTTCATAGATATTGGGGTTTGAGTTTTCGTTTGTCATTCTCTCTCCCTATGATGTAGAACATAAAGATTAAACTCTTTCGATCCGAATGTCAACTATAAACAAGAAATTTGTTTGAATCACCTAATGTACAAAAGTGTTTGATATGCTTGATTTGTTTGAATTGAAATAATGATTTAGATGTTTAGAAAGATCCACTGGGCTATGTGGTCACCTCTTCTTCCTTCTATTTTTCAGGTAACTAATTTACATTAAGACCATGAAAATTAGTTAGGTTCTTTTATTTAAAAAGTTTTTAATTTCTATGTTTGGGCATGTTGCCCAAGTTTTGAATCTTCCACTGTAATAATTTTCTTCAAGTTCAAATTATGTGCTCAATTTTATTTAATTAATTGAGTTTATGAATTTCAGTTATTTCTTGTATTATTGCCTTATTGAATTTTTGAATTTAAGTCATGTACTGTTAAATACAATCAAGGCATGAAATGATTGAAATAGAAAGAAAGTCAAGTGTGTGTCACTTGTAAAGTAACACTGGCCCGGCCCGCCGTTTGGTTTAGTCCACCGTCAAGAGAATGGTGGTCGTGTCCAATACTTAAAGATAGGGGGGTTGGGGTATTACAAAAAATGTCACATTAATATAGGGAAAAGTTAGTATGGATAAGATATGAGTAGGTGTTTGAGTTTACCTTAGATTCCTTGTTGTTGTCTTAGTAGTATTTGATTTTGATCCAACTTTCTTACCCTCTAATCCTCATATGATGTGGAGAGTGTGCTCGAATCTTGTTTTTGGATTTTATGTGTATTTGGAGCCCCTTTTAGTATACAATTTCTAGTACATACACTATAACTCCTCATACACTTTAACATGCATACTTTACATCATTTTTCAACTAAAATTTTGATTTTATTTTGTGTTTTATGTACCAAAATTTAATTTATTAAATCTTTTTCTAGTTAATAAAATTTAGATAATTTTTTAATTAATTATTTTATTTTCTTATTAACCAATATACACATGTATTTATGTGTATATACATTATTTCTCATGTGGATACATATGTATGTATGCCTTTCTTTCTTTCTTTCTTTTTTTTTGAATTTTCATCCCACTAAGTTAAATATATTCTTTTTATTTATTTATCTTAATTATTACAATCTATTCACCTTAAATTAAATTTTTTCCTCGAAATTTCAAGTAGCTTACTTGAATTGTTCGCCACTCGCAACAATGCCGATAAGGTGCTCCTGGTAAATAGATTGGGATATTTGGTTTGCATTTCACTTTCTAATTCCCAGGTTACTTCCTCGACATCGTGATGCTTCCAAAAGACTTTGACTAATGGAATGTCTTTTGTCCTGAAGCTCTTTCCTTTGTGATCTAGTATACTAATTGCAGATTCCTCGTATGTGGCGTCGTCTTGTACTTGTATCTCCTCTTAGTGGATGATATGAGAGGGGTCAGGCTCGTACTTCCGTAGCATCGATATGTGGAAGACATTATGAAACGAAGATATCTAGTTAGATAGATCGAGCTCATATGCACATTCTCCAATTCGCCTTGTGATCTCAAATGACCCAATAAATCTTGGTGACAATTTTTCCTTGCGTCCAAATCTTCTAATACCCTTTTGAGGACTAAGCATCAAAAACACTCTATCACCCACTTGGAACTCCAAGGGTCTCCTCTGTTTATCAGCATAGTTCTTCTGTCTACTCTGGGCTATCGCTAATCTCTTCTGAATCAATTTGACTTGCTTGTTCATTTCCTCTACTAAGTCTGCCCAACATGATGGTGACCTACAAGATCTACCATACAAAGCCTCATAGGGTGCCATTTGGATACTTGCTAGAGAACTATTATTGTAGGCAAATTTAGCTAGATGCAAGTGTTTGTTCTAGTTCTCCTTGAAATCAAGAACATATGCTCTCAACATATCCTCCAAATTTGTATTACTCTCTTTGATTGTCCATTTGTTTGCGGGTGAAAAGCTGTGCTCATTGTTAGTCTAATACCCAACAGTTTCTGTAGACTCTGCCAGAACTGAGATGTAAACCTCGCATCCTTGTCTGATACTATAGTTTTGGGTACTACGTGTAGTATCACAATCTCCTTAACATAAAGTTCCCCCAGTTTACCAATTGGATTTGTGGATTTGATTGGTAGGAAGTGAACTACCTTTGTGAGATAGTCAACTATAACCCACACAATTTCTTCCCCTTTCTGATTCTTAGGCAACCCGCGAACAAAATCCATCATAATGTTGTCCCATTTCCACTTTGGTATAGGAAGAGGTTTGAGCAAACTTGTGGGTCTCCCGTGTTTAGCTTTCACCTCCTGATAAGTTAAATATTTAGAAACATAGGTGGCCACATCTTTCTCCATCCCTTTCCACCAATAAGTCTTGCGGAAATTCTGGTACATCTTGTCACCTCTAGGATGCATAATATATTTAGTCTAGTGTGCTTCATCTAATATCTTCTGTTTGTTCTGCCCGCTCTTAGGTCCACAAACTCTTTTACCCAATCTCAGCATGCCATCTGTATCAATTTTGATACCACGATGTCTACCTTGTTTATACCTTCAAGGATCCACTTATCATGTTTCTGCTCTTCCTTGATTTGTTCAAGTGGTAAATAACATTGCTTGATCCTCATATTTTCTACACCCAAATTATAACTCTTTATCAGCTGAGACATTTGACCTTTCTCTTCTTCAATTTTGTTATATTTTCTGCTCAAGGTGTCTACTATAACATTCGACTTTCCTGCATGGTAGTGAAGCTGAAAGTCATAATTTTTCAAGAATTCCATCCATCTTCTCTGTCTGAGGTTCAACTCTGTAATACCCCAGAATTTTGTCAAATAATTTAAAATAAATAAATAAGTTTGAGGAAATTAAATGAAATAAATCAAGTGAAAATAATTTCAAAGATTTTAAGAAATTTTCAAGTGCAAATGGTGGGTTGGCACATGAAAAATAAAATATATTGAAAATATAATATAAAATAGACAAATAAGACCTTAATTTGATAATTAAATGAAAATTAAGGTTTAGTAGAA
>JAJIYU010015223.1:0-12797 GCA_030144865.1 Tinospora cordifolia
TGGTACGTGGTTATTATCACCATCATCTTTGTTAAATCATACATTCTTGAATCATAAGATAAATTTCAGAACATGAAAATAAAATAAATAAATTCAGCATATGATCAAACTAAAAATTTAATCATAGAACATTCAAAATCATGCATTATACTTTGAAATAAAGCCTAAGCATGATACTATACATGGCATGATTATTATGCATGCATAAATGCAAACAAGAATCAAATCTAAAACTGAAATACATTTTAGAATACTTAAACTGAAATTATTCTTGATTTCAAAAGCAAAACAACTAATGAACATGGTAGAACTTTGAATAAGAAAAAAAGATGTAAGAGAAATCACTTCCACCTTGAGATTTAGTTTCTCCCAAAGTTTGGACAAGAGCTCCCAATGTTCAAGTACTAAGAAAATCACCCAGGAAGAAGAATCTTCCAAGCAAGAACTTCTCACACTCAAGAGGGAAAAGAATGGTGAGAAGGGGAGCCACGAAGAGGGCTTAGAGAACAAGATGACAATTCAACTCTTGTTTGTTGGGATGAGATAAATTGTGAGCAAGGGGGTGTTTATAGGGAGTTCGAAAGGGTAGAGAATGGCAAGTTTGTGGTGTCATCTTGTGGGAAACTTGCCAATTCTTCAAAATTTTGTGCCCCCCAAGTATAAGAGATTAGCAAGTAAATTTTTTTTGGAAATTTTTGGAAATTTAGAAACTAATTTTTTGGATTTTTAAAGCATTTATCTCGGATTATTCGGATTTTCGATTTTTATTTTCAGAACATTAGATCGTAGCCGTTGGATCGTCCTTGATCACAACACTGAATCGCGAACTCGTTTTGGCTCGTGCATTGTCAGCCGTTGGATCGGGCGGGTGAGATCTCGACCGTTGGACTGTGCTCGAGCATAGCATGGCGGATCACAAAAATAAAACTAGCCCGGTCCGTCGGATGATCCTCGATCGCAATAGTCATTTGCGATCGTCGTTAAACGCCTCGATCTAGACTGTTGATATGGCTCATCGAGTTTGGGCCATTTGATTTGCGTGATTCGGTGCTCCCGTACACACGATGCGAGCTTGATCTGAGGTGTTGGATTGCTGATCGTGAAGATTGAGTGTTTCTGGTCGTTGGATGCAGTTTCTAATATCAAATTGTTTCTATTATCTGAGTTTTGCCACTTATATACCAATCTTTCACCTTCTAATTTGTGTAACTAGCCCACATGCTTCTATTTTATTGATTTTTCCTTTCTAGCTCTTAATATTGTATTTATTTGATATTTTATTCCATTTTATTCCTATTTTTCCTTCATTTCTTTATTTTAAATTTTTTTATATATTTATTTTTATTTTTAGAGAAGCAAAAATAATTATATATGTATATATATATATATATATATATATATATATATATATATATATAATTCACTCTTCTTTTGATAATTAATCCCATAATTGTTCCATTATTTGTATAATTATAAAATAATTCATGTACAAATAATATTTGATAATTCTACTTATCTTATATCATTTGCTAGATCATACTAATATTAAGATTTCATTTTCCTCCAATTATTTAGAATTTTTCTCATTAAATCTTATAATTTCCACTCAAGCACTTTAAATTTTGTCAACTTTATTTAATTTTTTAAGTTATTTGACAAAATTATGAGGTATTACAACTAAGGTTCCCTAGCCCACTATACTCAACCATCCCATACCAGCGAGCATAGAGAAACCCATTCTGCCAGAGTTACCGATCATTCGCTACACATGGTCCATCTTTCTCTAAGTCCAGGCTTCCTCCATACACTCAAATTCGTATGCATCCCATACTACATAGAAACCGAAAGATACAAAAGCTTCCTAGTCTCGTGTCTTAATCAAACAATTTTCTGTTTTTACACAAGTTCTCGTCTCTAGCCTATGCCCTAGAGATTTATGTTTTTGATCCACTGTGCCACCCCTGGCTACACCACGTTTCTACCTAGGGTCTTTCTTTTGACCTAGGGTTCAATCTGGTTGACTCACAACCTCTGTCTAGTCAAGATACCATATTTGACATCTTTTCTACATCTATTCACTTTCTTGCCTTAATTTTCCACCTTCTAGTTTTCTTTTATAGAAAATAAGAGTGTTCTTCAACTCTGACTACTCATATAAGCTGGTGGGACAACCTCCTGATTGGGCAGCGAGACCGAGGTCTGCCTAGCAATTGCGCTTTCTAGGGCAGAATAACCCACCTCCCTTTCAATGTTTAGCTTTACTCGAGACAAAGCTTACCCACTATCAGCTCAACTTGCAGTCTTTGTATCCAAACAAAACATTTCAAAATATATTTTTCCCTTTTGAAAACACTTACTAAAATATTTTTCAATTTTTAAAAATAGAAGGTAGGGCACTAAAATTTTAATTCAATTTAATGTGAAGCCCTAATTTGGGTTTCTAATTCTTGTCAAACAACTAATGATTGACTTTCTATTTCTAGCCTAATCAACACATGTTTAGGATTAACTTTCTATTTCTAGCTCAAGGCACCTAAAGCCTAGGCTCTGATACCACCCTGGTAACACCCCAACCCCCGCATTCATTGAGCATTGGACAAAACTGCCATTCTTTGATAGTGGACTTAACCATTTGGCGGGTCGGGCCGATGTTACGTTACAAGTGACACACACTTGACTTTCTATTTTTTAATATCTCATGCCTTAGAGTAAATTCAAGAATGCAAATTTCCACTTAATAAAATCAAGGCAATTAAAGAAAAATTCAACTCCTTTATTCATAAAAAGGAATTAACATAACCTTCAAACTATTACATTGTTGATCAAAAGAAATTCATAACTTCTAAAATAAAAATTAAATTTCAGCGGAAGACTTATTCAAAATTGGGCAACGTGCCCTTATATTAAAAGGAAACGAAAAAAAAATTAGAAACTTGCTAAACTAGAAACTATTCAAATTTCTATGGTCTTCATAGTTTAATTTCCTGAAAAAAAGAGGAAGGGGTGAGCACAAAGCTCAGTGGATCTTTTTCAAATTCAAATCAATAACACATTCATGCTAATAATTCCAATTTTCGTGCCCCCCCAAGTATAGCAAAATAGCAAGTGTGTTTGGGAATTTTTTTTAAATTTAGAAACCAAATTCTTGGATTTATTTTGGATTTTATTCAGATTTTCTCGGTTATAAATCGGAGCATTAAAACTGGACCATTAATGATCCTTGATCGCAGCACTCAGATCGCGATCAAGATTTACGAATTCGCTGTGGATTGTTAGATTTCCCTGATCGTAGCATAGATTAGGGCGCCTCAGATCTCTTCCATCAGATGAGCCTCGATTGTAGCATGGTCGTTCGCAATCAATAAAACTAGCGTGGATTGTCGATCAACCTCGAGTGTAGCACTGAATCGTAATTGAGATTAATGAATTTGCTATGGATTGGTGATCAAACTCTAGCGCAGCACTGGATCGCGATCGATCAAAAATGTTTCAAATCCGAGCCATCAGATCATCCTCGAGCGCAGCACCGTTCGCGATTAACAAAACGACTTTGATGTTCACCATTGGATGGACCTCGAGTGCAACATCAGATCATGAACACCAATCCAGGCCGCACGATTAACCTCAAGTGCAGTGTCTTTCACGATTAACGAAGCGAATTCGAACCGTTAGATCAGGTGGATTGATTCTAGGCCGTTGGATTTTGATGATCTGGTGCTCCTGAGCTCTGGTTTGGCTTTGATTTCGTTTGTTGGATGCAGTTTCTAATTACCAAAATTGCTTTTTATGGTTGCTATTATATGAAATTTGCTAATTATACACTTTCTAATTGATGTAAACATGATTTATTGCTCATTTCTTTCCATTTTATTAATTTCTTAATATTCCCTCCTTTCTATTTCTTTAATATTTTTAAAGCCAAAAATTTAATAATCTACATTTTTCATTTTTTTATTTTCATATATTTTTATTTATATATTCATTTTCTTATTTTTATTTTCAGAAAGATAATTATTTATGCAATTATAAATTGATAATTATATAATGTTATATTTATATTAAATAAATATAAGCATACAACATTTTTATTCAATTATGTAAAGCTATATACATATTCGTATAATATGTAGTAGTTAACACTCATTATACTAACACACATATTATTCACACACATTAACCTCTATGTATATATATATATATATTATTTCTATTCTTTATTTCTTAAGAAATGAAAGGAACTCTTTAAATTTTATAATGAATTCTACTTAATTGACATTTTTATTAAATACCCAAATTAAGGCTTCGTTTGCCTACCCATAATTTTCACCCAAAATTTTCTTAAAATCTTCAAAATTATTTCACTTAACTTATTTCATTTAATTTCATTGAACTTATTTATTTATTTTTTTGACAAAATTTTGGGTTATTACATGATGATTGGTTTGAAATTGGTTCAATAGAGTGCAAGAGAGGAGAAGAGGAAGGAAAATATGAATAAGATGTACCAAAATCGTTTGAGAACGTACACAGCTTGAATGACTTGGAAATGGATGAAGAAAAAGAAATAAGGAAAGAATAAATGATAGCAAGAGAAAAAGGAAAAAGAGATTTATGTGGAAACTCAACCTCATTGAAAACAACATACTGTGATATAAAAATTTTTCTAGAAGAATGAAGACATTTATATCCAAGATGGCGTGTACTATAACCAAGAATAGGCCTTTAGGCGAATGAAAATTGAATTCGCGAGGTGAGTAGTATGTTAGAAGAGGAAAACAAGAACAACCAAAGGTTTTAGATAAGTGTAGGAAGGTAATTAATGAAAAAGTTTTTCATAAGGTGACTGAAATTGTAGAACAGAGGAAGGTAAGCAATTTAACAAGTATACAGATGTTTGAAAAGATTCTTCCCAAAAGGGTAAAGGCATTGAAGGATGAGCTGACAAAGTGAGGCATGTTTCAACAATTGATCTACGCCTCCTTTTAGTAACAACATTTTGTTGATGTGTATATAGACACGAATACTAATGTTTAATGCCCAAGGATTCACAATAGGTAGCAATTGACTTATATTAAGCTCCCATGTTAGATTGAAACACTTTTAATTGCTTGTTAAACTAACATTCAACATACTTATGAAACAACACAAAAATAGAATGTACATCAGACTTTAACTTGAGAGGATATAACCATACAAAAAAAGTAAAGGCATCAACAAAAATGACATAGTAATTATCTCCATTATGAGGAACTATTGGTGCTGGACCCCAAATATTAGAATAAACAAGCTTAAGAGGTTCAGTAGTAGAGATGTTACATCTAGTGAATGGTTATTGATGTGCCTTTCCAATTTTACAGGAATCACAAAAATGAATAAAAGAATTGGAAAGAGAACCTAGAATTTTATTTAATATTTTTTGAAGTACAATGGAAGAAGGATAGCAAGCTATCCTTATTCAAAGAGGAATATGAAGAATTATCATGTACAGCTTGAAAACAGGATAACACTATGTTATGTGAACTTAGATGGGATGCAATAGGTGAACAATAACGATTGAATTGCTTAAGCCATTCCTAAGTGGTCCTTGAAGCAGAATCTTTTTCGTATGCTTGTCCTTAACAACAAAATAGTTATCGTGAAATTCAACAAAGGAGTTTGTATCATTTGTAAACTTAGAGATACTCAATAAATTTTTGGTTAAAGAAGGAACATGTAAAACATGTTATAGATACACCGAATGTGCAAACTTGTAATGAACAAGCAAGAAAATTGAACTAGTATTGGAAATATGTAGTTGTTCACCATTACCTATAGTTGCCATAAGCATCTTTTTGTATTCTGATTTGTTTGCAAGTATTGAGCCATCAACTGTCATATGACTAGTAGCTCTTGTATCCATATACCAAGAAGGATCAACAACAATTTCAAGTGAGGTAAACATATTTGGTGTTTGATGAATATTGGCACTTGGAGTAAAAGTAGATGGTTGTGTAATAGTGTTGTAAGGTTTCTTGAACTAAGAGGCTTGAAAGGATTGATCAAACCAATGATAACATTACAATTCCATATGACCTAACTTAAAACAAACTTGAAAAAACACTCTTTGTCCTTTGCCACCACCATTTCGAGCTCAGCCTCCATGGCTGGTAGCTCCTGTCACTACAAGAAATTGATGATACAACAACATCAATTCGACATTGTGCATCAACGACCGTTCTAATAGAAGGCATACAACAACGTTCATAAAATGTTTGTTGTAAAATCGCTTATGTAAAATGTGTACAACAATGTTCACCTTGGGAATGTTGTTGAAAAAGCCATTACAACGAGCACACGAACATTATTCTATGTTATTACAACAATCATAGTTGCTTGTTATCGAATGACACCTTCTACAACGTTAATTAGTCGATTGTTGTTAAAACAATGTAAGTTATTACAATATTCATTTGTGAACGTTGTCTATAGCCGTCTATAACAACGTTTTATTTGACCATTGTAAACGTATTACGTTACATACATACGTTATTCATATGTTTTACCTATATAATATTACTATGCGTGAATAATGGTATAACCCGTGAATGGTGGTATAATATAGGCATAACGATCGAATAATGTGCGTACAAAGATGTAGGGATAACAATAGAATAATGCGTGAATAATGGTATAACCAGTGAATAGTTGTATAATGTAGGTATAACGCTAGAATAATGCACATATAAAAATGTAGGAATATCGATCGAATAGTGCGTGAATAATATATATGGTATATATAACATGTGAAATTTGGTATAATGTAGGGATAAATATTGAATAATATGCATATAAAAATCTAGCGACAACAATTGAATAATTAATGTGTGAATGATGGTCTATATATAACCTGTAAAATGTAGTATAATGTAGGGATAAAGATCGAATAGTGCGTGAATAATATATATGGTATATATAACATGTGAAATTTGGTATAATGTAGGGATAAATATTGAATAATACGCATATAAAAATCTAGCGACAACAATTGAATAATTAATGTGTGAATGATGGTCTATATATAACCTGTAAAATGTAGTATAATGTAGGGATAAAGATCGAATAATGCGCATATAAAAATCTAGCGATAGTGATCGAATAATGTGCGAATAATGGTATAAATAACTTGTGAAATGTTATATAATGCAGGGATAAAGATTGAATAATGCCCGTATAAAAATCTAGCAATAACGATCGAATAATGCGTGAATAATTATATATATAACGTGCGAAATGTGGTATAATGTAGGGATAAAAATCGAATAATGCACGTATAAACATATAGCGATAATGATCGAATAATGTATGTATAAAAATTATTCTATTGGTCACTATACCTTACGAAAAATGCATGAATAATTAATAGTATAACCTAGGTATACCATGTGAATAATACATGTATAAAAACATCTTTCAATTGCCTGAATGATGCATAAATATATGTATAACGTAAGTATAACATATGAATAAAGCATGAATAATCCAACCGATAACAAATGAATAACACGCAAATAATAGTAGAATAATGTATGTATAACAAACCAACCGAGAATAATTCTTGAATAGTGGTGTAATGTAGGTATCATGACCGAATAATGCAGGTATAAATATTGTTTGTTTGGTTAATATACCTTACAAATAACGAGTGAATAACAGTATAATCAAAATATACTATTTGAATAATGCATAAATAATGGTATAACGTAGGTATACAATGTGGATAACGGATGTATATAAAACAAATAAAATACGTTTAACTTAAGAATAATATGTGTATAAAACTGAGATCAGTGCTTCAGAATTAATCAATTTTATTATTTTCGAATAAAATCAGTATAATAAAGTTCACATATGAATAACATTATTCATAGATGATTCAAAAATAAAACAATTTGCCCCAGAAGGCAAAATAAAGTGACAAAATTCAAATGAAAAATAGTTGAGATTGTTATAAATGAACCATAATCCTGTTCAAATGATATAAATCTGAAATATCAAAATTGGTATTACGCATTGTCCTTGAAAAATTGTGATGCACGTTAAGACATCCTTCTTCCATTCTTCACTTCTTTAAGACCCACTATGATTGGATTCTACAGTCAACATTGAATTAACTTGATCTTTTATCATCACTCTTGGTGCCTTCATTCTGCTTCAATCTAAAATGCAAGTACAGATTAACAGCCACCCTTTTCTTGTAGCTCACCACATCAAAAACAGGTGAAATTTCTTTTCTGGTGGCAAAACATTCAGGAAAATATAACATGAACATTCCACAATCACAATCATCTTGCTGTGGTAGATTATCAACCACTAATACCTTGAATGGATCTTTCCTAGGTCTATCCTTTGGGTCAACTTTCGATTCGTAAAATCCAATCATATTGAGAAAAAAAGGAAGAATGGTGGAATAAGCTTTCACAACCTCCATTGACAAAACATCAACAACAGGAATACGCAAGGAATTGTATACATATAAGCAACCTTCGTGAATGCAAAAGCAACCGAGGATCTAGTAGAACGCAGCCACAACATTAATAGGAAAATGACGTAGTCAACATTAGACCATCGAGTGTTGCAATACATGTAGTGCCCTAGCATATACTCCATAATTACCATCTCCTTTCCTAACATAGATGCATCCTTCTCTTTTTCGAATCTTCTATATACAGACTACAACTTTTGATCTAGAAAGTTGTTTGTCGTTTTACATTTGATCTTAATCAATTTGTCATACTTATTTTTCTTATGCGAGTAATAGAACATCACATCTACATGCTGCCAATACAAAAGTTATAAATTACAATAAAAGCTTTGGGTCATGAATAAAAATTGTATAAACATGAAACATTCAAAACATAAGAAGTATGTTGTTTGTATAACATCTCATTATACTGAAATAATAAACATAACAGAGTTTAAGAACATGTTATATAGATGATATTGGTATCATATCAGTATAATATGTATATAAAACAACATAACATAGTTTAAGAACATAGTATATAGGTAAAATTGGTATCATATCGATATAATATATATATATATATATATATATATATATATATATATATACAAACATTGCAAAGTGTTCAAAACCCTACATTTTGGTATTATGTTGGTATATTATCTGTAAGAAATAATATCAAGTGCAAAAAATTAAAGAAATAGGCTGGCCTGGGGTGATCATTGTGTAAAACCATTCCTTATCACTGACATCAGCAATTGAAAAATCAAAAGTTGGATTCAGATTGTTGTCACGATCATGGTATACTTTATTTGACCTAAATAATGTGACAAATGTTAATATCAATGTATTATAAATAACAACAATATTCGGAATGTACACTTGATCTCTAAGAAAACTTACTTCTAGCGCTTCAACTGACCCTTTTGAATCCACTCATCAAACTCAGCTACAACACTGTTGTCTATATCTTCAAGCAGACAGATGTCTAAGGGGGATAGTTGTCCCTTCACAATCTCCTTTTCTTTATGTTTATCTCTACCGAGATGCCTCCCCCTTTTTTAACTATAAGAGCTGGAAGAAGTGGAGTATGATCTTTAGTAGAAACGGCTGAAGTCGCAACATTGACGGCCAACTCAACAATTTTATCAATCGTGGTTTCTCGTTCACATTCAATAAGTGCATAATATTTCGATTCATCCTTGTCAGCAACCTAGGTCAGTGAAATTAAATGAGAAATGTCCTAAAAGCAGATAAATTAAGGATAGTTAGATTCATAAAAACTACAAAAACATAATCTTGAATTAATAAAAGAATCGTATTCATGATCTTACTAGGATTGATGATTTTTTCCCTTCTTTCACGTTCAGTTATTGTTGTGTCGACCTTTAACATGAAAATATACAATAGTAATCGATAATGAAAATAAATCTAAATGACAAATTACAATCCAAGTAAAGTGTTCAAAAATACCTTCCTCTTTTTGTCGTTATTACTAGCAATCTCTTGCAATGGCGTCAAACTCTAGCATTCAGCTTTGACATCAGTACATTTTTCCTTACTAGCAGATTCCTCTTTACTGTCTTCTACTTTATTTAGATCATCTTTTTCAAGATGGTTCTACATGAAAAATGAAAAATTTAGTGAGCCAAATGAATGTATACAGTTGGTATAACATCAATATACACAAGCAAATAGTAGATAACAACAAGCATACAATATATAATATATTATACTCATGGTATAATGTAGGTATATAAATGGTATACTACTATCATATCATTACTATACTGCAATGAAAGTCTACAAAAATTCAATGGTTTTGAAGCTTGGAACATTTACCTTTTGCAATAGGGATTTCAGATAATTAATTTTTTCAAAAATCTTATCAAAACCCTCTTTTAACATTATTTTGATCTCGTTACAACAAGTACACTGCCTTCCAGATATACTCATGGTTGCGACTTATAGGAATATTACCGCCAATAGGTTTATTTACAAGAAGCAACAAAAGAAATATTGGGGTATCAACAAAATCATCGTAATTTAGAAATTGATGTTGGCCCCCATCTTTTTTAGCAACATCAATCTCCTTATTAGCTTCTACAATCAAGCCATTCATGTATGGCTGCAGTAGCTCATTGGGGCTTGCTACAAAATTTTTGAATTGCAAATAGACAAATATGAGATCATAAGAAATTTGATAACAAAGAATAGTTCAATTATAATATAAATGTTCTATATATTATATGATCAAATACATGAAAAATTACCTTATAAAAAGATAAATTGTTCAGCACCTTTCATGCTCTTGAAATTGGGTGTGTCAATGCAAGTCCAGTTTAGTATATGAGGAAATTCATTGATACGTCAAACAACAAACAAACTATCAGTATCAACAAAACACTCAAAAAACCAAACTTATAATGCGATTGGAAACCCAAGAAGCCTGTACATAATATGGTATTTGCCCTTCACAGCTTCCAGCCGGATTGCATCCACTGCAAAATTACCCTTCATGGATTCTATTGTCGTGTCAAAAAGAGACCTGCCCCAGGGATAATCCATATGTTCACCAGTTTGTACAAGTTCAAAATCAACTTCATTTACCAAGTTTTTCATTTTATCAGGAAACAAAAAACAATTAATGAAGAACAAAATTGCAATCTTCACAATATCATCATCATTCTCCCATATCCGATTTGTAAATGCATCAACTATACACTTCTTATTTATCTCATCCACTCCCTTAAAGTATTTATCCTTCAAAATTTTACCTTCAAAACCAGTTGTAATGTTTCTAGTTTTTTCGCTGCATTTCAAACCCATTATTATTGCAAATTCAACTATGGAGAATTTTGCAATAATGTTATTGAAATTGAAGACCAAAATAGACTCGTCTTTTTGAACAACATCTCTCAACAATATATTATGAACCATTTGAGGTTGCCAAAGCAACTGCTTCATATCAAGAAAATGGCCAAAACAAGTCTCCCATAACTTCAACAGCTCGTAATCTGTCAACTTGGAAATCAACATATTGCATGCATTCAAGTTAGTCAGGCACCCAACCTTGGCTGAGTATCTATCTTTAGGTTTAACAATATATCAATATTCTGCAAGTGTATAATACCAGAATACACTACAAGAAATTGATGATACAACAATGTCAATTCGACAACAGGTATGAACGACTGTTGTAGTAGAAGGCATACAACAACATTCACCATGGGAACGTTGTTGAAAAGGCTATTACAACGAGCACACAAACGTTGTTCTATGTTATTACAACAATTATAGTTGTTCATTGTTGAATGATACCTCTACAACGTTCGTTAGTTGATTGTTGTTAAAAAATGTAAGTTATTACAACATTCATTTGTGAATGTTATCTATAGCCGTCTATAACAACGTTTATTTGGCCGTTGTAAACGTATTAAGTTATATACATACGTCATTCATATATATGTTAAACCTATATAATACCACTAATGCATGAATAATGGTATAACCTGTGAATGGCGGTATAATGTAGGTATAATGATCGATTAATGTGTGTATAAAGATGTCGGGATAACGATAGAATAATGCGTGAATAATGGTATAAAGTAAGTATAACGCTAGAATAATGCACGTATAATAATGTAGGGATATCGATCAAATATTGCGTGAATAATATATATGGTATCTATAACACGTGAAATGTGGTATAATGTAGGAATAAATATTGAATAATACGCGTATAAAAATCTAGCAATAAAAATCGAATAATTAATTTGTGAATGATGGTATATATATATATATATGACGAGTAAAATGTAGTATAATGTGGAGATAAGTATCGAATAATGTGTATATAAAAATCTAGCGATAATGATCGAATAATGGGTTAATGGTATAAATAACTCGTGAAATGTTGTATAACGTAGGGATAAAGATCGAATAATGCGCATATAAAAATCTAGAGATAACGATCGAATAATGCATGAATAATTGTATATATAACCCGCGAAATGTGGTATAATGTAGGGATAAAAATTGAATAATACGCGTATAAATATATAGTGGTAACAATCGAATAATGCACGTATAAAAATTATTCTGTTGGTCAATATGCCTAACAAAATTATATACGCGCATTATTTGTTTATCCTCGCATTATTATGAAATTATTCTCACATTATACCGCTATTTAGATGCATTATACATGAATTATTCATTTGTTATACTTGCATTAGTCAGTCATAAATAAGATACATATTTTATGTATGTATATATATATATATATATATAT
>JAJIYU010015224.1:0-12787 GCA_030144865.1 Tinospora cordifolia
TAGATAATACATTATGATAAACTCATAATCATCATAAGTTTACATACTTCATATTCATAACATTCCAAAAAAAAGATCTAATTACTAGATCTCTCCCTCAGAGACGTAGAGAGAGAGGAGATATGCAGAGAAAGAATGAGAGACGCAGAAAGAGAGGCATAAGAGATGTAGATAGAGAGAGAGAAGAGAGACGTAGGCAGAGTGTGAGAAGAGAGACGTAGAAGGATAGAGAAAAAGGGAGCAAAGAAAGAGAGAGGGACACACAAAGAGAGAGAGGAGAGGGAGAGAGCCGAGAGAAAGGGGCAAAGAAAGAGGGAGGGACGCAAAAAGAGAGGGAGAGATGCAAAAAGAGAGAGGAGAGGGAGAGAGCCAAAAGAAAGGGAGAGAGATGCATAGTGAAATGGAGAGACTCGCCGAAGTCTCTCACCAAGAAGACATTAGAGTTGTTCGCCGGAGTGTCGGAGATGATTGTTGGAGTCTCGGAGATGATCGTTGGAGCTGGTTCGGGTTGTTTGACCTGGAGAGGTTTGAATAAACTATATATGGGAAACCATAATTTAATCTTTTCCCACAACTAGCCCTTTAATGACCCCTTTTGAGTTTTGAGTAGCCTTCTTCATAAGACTATTCAAAATGTCAGCCACTAAGGTGTAAAGGAAGGGGGAAACTAACAAATTATATCTCAACGGGATGGATGCATGGCGATTATGAACAAGATTATTAAAGGGCCCTCACTGGGAAACATCAGGCATCGGCCAATCGATGGGAGGAAAAGGAATGGACAGAAGTGAGAAGGAGAGGAAGAGCTTCTAGGTTCGAGGAAGAGGCAACACGTGGCCATCCTGGTAAATCTCTGATTGACGATCAACATGAATGGAAATCTTACACTTTTGATTCTTGGTTTCAGGCGTTCAAGATAGAGGTGGTGACAGGGTGAGGGGGGTCATTATCCAGGAATCGATCAGGTCAGCAATTTATGTCCTTTCCATGAGTAAAGGCGATATCAAGTGGTGGAGTTTCGATATGCTCCTTGCTATGAATGCGCCTAGGAATGGAGCTTTTAAAAAGCACAGAAGGTGAGGTAGGTATATTGTATTTATTGAGACATACTCCAACAGACGTTGAAGCTTCATGAAAGTGGCGAAGTTTTCCAGAGGAGCCTTCCAATTTTTATATATCCCTAATGACCTCGAA
The DNA here is from genome assembly GCA_030144865.1 of Tinospora cordifolia. Taxonomy (NCBI): domain Eukaryota; kingdom Viridiplantae; phylum Streptophyta; class Magnoliopsida; order Ranunculales; family Menispermaceae; genus Tinospora; species Tinospora cordifolia. The sequence goes on from JAJIYU010015224.1 coordinate 1,195, forward strand.
ATGGGTACATGGAGTAATCTTTTGCAAACACTAGAAAGAATCTCGTAGGAGAATACAAATAGCTGTTTGTAGATGAAGACACGATCCCATATGAAGAGAAGCCACATGGTTAAGGAACAAGAATCTGCCAATGTAGGTCTTGTGACACGACACATGGAAGACATGATCCATCACAGGAGCGACAAAGACGTGGGACAGAATCCTAGACAAAAATCGGATATTCGATTCAAGCAACTTAAAGTGGTGAGGGCTTTTGACTTGTACACATGGCAGGAGGTGGAGGAGGAACTCTTTCAGCTCTTGGGACGGGTTCCCCATCTCACAGTCATTTATGTAGCATGAGCCACAATTCAGAGTTGGGGAATGGTGAGGAAACTACCAAGCTTATGAGCCCCCCGACCTCACTTTAGGATCGAGATTCGGCTAGAGGAGTGGTGTGATTTTGAACTGTGGCATCAATGGAAGATAACATGTAGGTGTAGCTAGATGGGTGTAGAAGGGATCTTGACCAAGAAATGGAGCTTGTCGTTCATTTCACAAATAGCAGAGGAATGTGGAGGATTGATGGATATTGTGGAAGATCCTCTCTCGAATTGATTGAGAGAGTTAGCATTCATAAAAATTGGGGGCATACCAGTTTTCTGTCGGCCGAGATGGAGATATATGACGACGATGGGTTGACTGAGCTCTGGCTGCATGATCTCTAGAAGACGTGCCAAGAAGTAGAGAAAGCTAGAGAGGCGGATTGCAAGCAGACAGAAAGAGCTGTGGAGCCAGAGAAACAAGGGGTTGCCTGTCCGCCTGCGACGGTGGAGCACCGGAGGGAGGGCGAACTGAAGGAGGGCAAGATGTGACTCTACTACCAGCTTAATACACATCGACCCAAGGACGTAGGTCAGAATAGGGATGCAGGAGCAGGGCGACATCGTACACGTAAGAAAGGTAGATTGGCTCAAAGCCTAGCAGGTGTCTAGGAGCTTTTGGCGCTGGATCCTTCTAGCTATGAAAATGCTAGGCCACCGAGCTTCTAGAGGTCTGGTGGATCGGCTTTGAGGAGTGGGCTCGACCCCAAAATAAAAGGATCCAATCTGGAAGAGGAGAGGTCTGGCCCCACAAGGAAAGGATGTAGTCTAGAAAATGAGAAGTCTAGCCCAAGGAAGTTTGCGCTTCAAGCTGAAGTGGGGCCGGACCCAGTGACTATAAGCTATGTTATTAAATTGCAACCCCAAGAGACCACTCGAATTGTGAGCTAGAGCCCAGGAAGAGCAGCAGAGGCCCACTCCCCAAGGACATACTCTAGACATTGGGCCCATTGGAGGCGATTTAGTAACAAATGGATCGAAATGACCAACCCATCTAATTGTAAAGGCAAGGAGAAAGTGTTAGAGGAATCATCTTTGGAGTCTGAGTATATTTGGACTACACTTTTGTCCACCTCCCCTTGGTTGAGCAGGATTTTTGGTGACGTAGACATAGGTCTAGAGGATATGAGCATTGGCGATGGTCCCCAGAGGCCTAAGGTACGTTCCATCATCTGATTTCCCTCTCCCATTGATGATTCAGGTGACTATCTTCCTGGATATCAAAGAGAGGCTCTTAGTGAGTTTTTAGGCAGGGAAAACAGAGGTTGGAGAACCCTCGAACAGATGCAATTTCGCAGACGGATGCTTGGCTCAAGAAGAGTTTATCGAGGTTGACTGAGTCGCACAATTTTTGAAGGAAATCGATATACAACTCTTTCAGTTAGAGATATCTAAGTGAATGGCCCGTGTTTGGGAGGGGTTTCTGAGGTCTCAATGCGGATTCTCTCATGAAACATTAGGGGATCTGGCTCTCAGGATAAGTGCTGCCTAATTAGGCGTGCTCTGTAGGCGGCCTCCCCCCATATAGTCACTTTTTAAGAGACAAAAAGAATCAAGTGTTCTTCGGGCCTTATAGCCCAAGCTTGGCAGAGACGGTACATCAGGTGGGCCTCCTCTGCTAGTGGAATAGCGGGGGGCATTTTGGTGGTGTGGGATACTCGCCAAATTGAAGTTTTTGAATCCTTCCTTGGTTGATACTCCTTATCAATTCTCATTTAGGGCCCGAAGAATTTATCCTGGTGGTTTACGACAATTTATGGCCCATGCTTAGGGGAGGATAGAGAGCTCTTTTGGGACGAGCTGGTTGCTCTGTTGGCTTTACTTTTTGAACTTGGTGCATGGGGGTGGGGGTGGGGGGGAATTTCAATGCAATTAGGGGGATGAAGGAGATTTTACATGGTCAAATAATCACGATCATAGTTAGTTGAATTAGGATCTAATGGAGCCGAAATTTTAGGACTGAGGACACTCGCAAGAGACAAGAATTGTCTATAGCACTCCTGAGATTGATAGTAGGATAGAGTAGATTGGGGGTACGCTGAGGGAGAAGGAGGCTAGGGCAAGTGTCCTGTAGCAATTAGTTAGCGTTGATAACAGAATGGATAGGGAAGCCAGATAGAAAGCTTGGATAAAGTGGGCTAGGGAGGGTGACACCAATTCTAAGTTTTTCCATAGAATTCTGACCCTATTACGGGCCAAGGCTTTCATCTCCAAAGTTCAAGGCGCTAATAGGACTCTTTTAGAAGAAGAGGAGGATATCCAACAACATATCATTGGATACTTCTCAGAAATTTTTACGGAAGATAATAGATCTCATTGGGCCATAGACGGGATCAACAGGAATCCTATATCAGAGGAGCAGAAGAATTGGTTGGAGAGGCCATTCATGGAGGAGGAGGTGAGGGATGCGATCTTCAGCTGTGAAAGAGAAAAAGTTCCGGGTCCTGACAGATATACCTTGCTGTTTTTATCAAAAAAACTGGCCCCTCTTGAAACAAGAAATAGTTCACATAGTTGAAGACTTCTATTCAACTGGCATGATCAACAAATGCATCAACAAGACCTATATTTAGCTGATCCTTAAGAAAAGTCGGCCGGAGAAAGTGGAAGATTATCATCCAATTAGTTGTCATTAGTCTTTACAAAATTATCACCTAGATCCTTATGAAGAGGCTAAAGGAAGTGATACAGGCTACGATAGCTGATAACCAAATGAGGTTTGTTAAACGTCACATTTTTTATGCTATTCTAGCTGCCAACGAAGTTGTGGAGGATTGTAGAGCAAGGCACGAAGAAGGTTTGGTGGTCAAGATTGACTTCTCAAAGGCTTATGACCATGTTTGATGGAAGTACCTCCTCTATGTTTTGAAAAGGTTTTGGATATAAGTGGTGTTTTTGGTTCTGGGTTGCATCTCATCAGTTTCACATTTAATATTTATAAATGGCAGGCCGAGGGGTAAGATTGTTGCCTCACGGGGTCTGAGGCAAGGAGATCCGCTTTCCTCGTTCCTGTATATCCTAGTGGTAGACAGTCTCTATGGCATTATCAACATGGTATGAAAATTAGCCGAAGTTTGTTGAAATTAGCCGAATTAATTAGGTAATTTGGACAATCGAAGCGAAGTTCGCTTGTAATTATAAAATTACAAAATTTCGTTGAAATCTTCGAAAAATCAGCAAAGTTCACTTAAAATTGAAGTTTTGAATATTTTTGTAGAAAAAATTGTATAAAAGCACGGAATGAAAATTCGTTGAATTTCGTTGGAATTCGACGAAATAATTTGGTTTTTTTTGGGTATTGAACCAGAGTCTAGTTGTAAAAAAAGATTTACAAAAAATCGACGAAATTCGACAAAACTTCGAGGATTTAGACAAAACTTCAAAAATTTCGACGAAATTCGTGAAAAAATTGAAGATTTTGTTGAAATTAGTGTAATACACAAGTAAATAATGTATAATTCTTAACATGTACAATAAACACTAAATCTTGTTAATGCTAAAAAGACAAGTTTGAAACCATTATATTTATACATTTGTATTTAAAATATATTGATTTATATTTGTTTTCATCATTTGTAATAGAATTTATGCATACTTTTGCATTTATGTAGAATTTTTTGAACTTATCTAAGTAGAAAATTTTTTACAAAACTTTTCTCGAATTTCTCGAATTCTTCAAATTATTTCTAATTTTTGAAGGTCGAAGTTTGAGGCGAAGTCGAATTTTTGTTCCTCGATTATCCTGAAAGCCACGGTGCATGGCCTTCAGGGTCTTGAGGTATGGGTGGGGAGAATACATTTAACTCATCTATTGTACGTGGATGATTCACTATTCTTCCTGAAGAATGATCCGAGGAGCTGGAATATGCTCATATTGGCCTTGGAGAGTTTCTCCCTCATCTCTATCTGAAAACAAACTTCCATAAGGGGCCTAGTGGTGGGAATCCATCTCACGGATGCGGTATTGCAACAAGTGGTCAAGACCTTGGGCATACTGACAAGTACTTGGCCAATTAAATACCTAGGCCTTCCTCTGGGAGGTAACACCAAAAAGTTCTCATTTTGGGAGTGCGTTATTTAGACAATTAAGAAGCAAATAGAGGGCTGGAAAGGCAGCTACCTGTTTAGAGGGGGTCGTCTTCTTCTCATCAAGGTAGTGTTTGAGGCCCTTCCCACTTATTGCATGTCCATTTTTCAGATGCCTATTGCAGTCCAGAAAGAATTGGAAAGAAGTAGTAGACGCTTTCTCTAGAAACAAGAAGGCATAGGCAAAGCGTAGATGCTAGTCAGATGGCAGCAGGTTAGTCAACCGATAACTAAGGGGGCCTGGGTGTGGGATAGTTGAAAATTAGGAATCTTGCGTTGGCTACCAAATGGCTATGGCGATTTCCTAAATCACAAGGGTTTCTTTGGGGGAAAATTATTGCCAGTATTCACGGCATCTCCCAGAATAATATGATGACAGGCATTCGATGTAGAGCCACGAGTAGGTCACCTTGGAAGTTCATCCACGCTATTTACCCAAAATTCCTCAGCTGGGTGTAATGGATGATGAATTAAGGCTTGGGAGGATGCTTGGAGTGCTCATAATCCCCCGAAAGAGGGGTTTCCTTAGCTCTTTAACTTTGCTCAATCCCTTGTGGCCACTTGGTTCCAGCTTTGAGATAATGCCCCTTGTGATAATGGGCACCTAGCGCGATGGAATATGCGTTTTAGGAGAGATTTTAAGGATGAGAGATAAATGATCTAGCACTTTTGCTTTAGCGTTTTGATAATCTGCATATGATCTTTTGAGGATTCTTGGCGTTGGACCAAGGAGTCTGGAATTTTCTCTACTTGTTCTTGCTACATTGCGTTTTCTGCTAGAAATGTCATGCCGATAGATGACAACCTCGACATGATATGGAGGGCAAAGATGCCCGTCAAGATTAACGTTCTAGCTTGGTTAATTATGTGAGGCTGTTTAAACTGTAGTGTTCAGCTTTAAAAGAAGATTCCTAACTTTTGTTTATCACCTTCCTAGTGTTGTCTATGTAGGGTTGCTGAGGATGACGTTTGCCACCTTTTTTGGGACGACCAAGTTTCGAAGACAGTTTGGACATCGTGGCAACATAATCTCTTGGCGGTGTCTAGATCACCTAATAATACTAGTGGCCTCTCTTGTCCCCCACAGTTACCTGGACCTTTGAAGCCATACTAGTTTTTGATTCATTTTGCATTTTGGGCTGCGATTTGGGAGGCTAGGAATGGTTGTATTTTTTAGCAAGCTAGTATTAATGTAATTCGGATTGTGGATAAGTCTGTTTATATGTTTGTACGTTGGGTTTCTTCTTCTAAGTTAGGGTTAGGGTACTCTTTTGGTTTTGGATGCTCAATTGAGCTTTCATTTTGTACTCTCTTTTGTAAGCGCCTGTGACGCTCGTCATCTCATCCTTCTTTTATATATAATATCATATTTCGTTTCTTTTAAAAAAAAAGGGAAGGGGGAAACAAGATTTCCTTGCCTCAAACCCCTATTTTCTTCAATCATACTCCTAGGTCTTCCATTAATAATGATAGAATAATTGATTGAAGACAAACAACCTCTTATTTATTTCCTCCGTCTACTCACAAAACCTTTCCTTTCTAACAGCTCCTTCAAGAAATCCTATTTGACCGAATCATAAGCTTTTGTAAAGTGAACCTTCATTGAAAGACCTTTCTTCTTAGATATCCTATAATATTCGACTACCTCATTAGCCACGATTATAGCTTCTATACTCTATCTACCCCCTTATTTATTTCCTCCGTCTACTCACAAAACCTTTCCGTTCTAACATCTCCTTCAAGAAATCCTATTTGACCGAATCATAAGCTTTTGTAAAGTGAACCTTCATTAAAAGACCTTTCTTCTTAGATATCCTATAATATTCGACTACCTCATTAGCCACGAGTATAGCTTCTATAATCTATCTACCCTTCTTAAAAGCCATTTGAGTCTCATCAGCTGTTTGCTTAAGAACCTACCTAAGCCTATTCGATAGGAGTTTTTATTTTTTATTTTTTTTGTATACTGATTTTTTTTTTATTGCAAAGTGGGAACCCAACTTAGTGTTTTTTTTTTTAAAGAAAAAAGTATAAAATAGCTTCTTGTTCTTTCTATTTGACCCTATTTATTTGGAAAATGGCTCGGATGAGTTAGGTTTTTCTCTCTCTTTTGCGTTATATAAACTCTTTAGGTTCTACTTATTTTTACTTTCCTTTCGACATGGCAAAACTGGACAAACATCTATTTATCGACCTTTAACTTCATTACTCCCCCTCCTTTTTTTTCGTCTTTTAGTTTGCGCTTGTCCCTTGTTTTTCTTCTCTTTTTATGTTTCTTTTTCTTTTATGAGCTTCTTTACTTGCATAGTTCTAAAATTTTCCAAAATTCAGTGAACTTACATAAATTATTTCCCTTTTTCTTATAATTGAAGTGGGAAGTAGATGTAAAATGAAACTTACAAAATGCGGTAAAATAATTTGAAAAAGTTCAAGTAATTTAATAATGTTAGATAAACTTCAATAATTTTCCATTTTTTAATTAAAAAAGACAAATAAAATCAATAAAATTTGTGAAATTTGACATAGAAATATTTCCCAAAATGTGGGATTCAGTATAGATATTGTTTGGAATAAAGTCATTCATCTTTTTGCTACTTGGTTGTCGGCTTGTAAAATTAGTTTAGGGTACAACTATGGGAAATGGCTAAGGTGCTGGTGTAATATACTATAAAGTCTGTAGCTGTTTTCTTTTTGGGTGCTTGATGCTTCATCCGGCTTTTATACTTCTTTGGACCTTTAATGGAATATCATTTCTTTTCCAAAAAAAACTGGCATAGAAGTAAAAGAAAAAATTATTTTATTAAAAAAAGGAGATATTAATAATTGTGTAATTATTTTACTACAGCCAATATAGCAGTATAAGTTTTAAAATTTAAACAAGCTAACAAATTATAAATTATTTGATTTGCTTAAGCAAAAAAGATAAAAAAAGAAAGCAGATAATTAAATAAAGTTGAAATGAGATAAAAACTTGCAAATAAATAGTGTTTTGAAAGCTATTTTCCTTCAGTTAAATCTCATAACACAAAATTGAAAAGACACTTAAATAATAAATTGATAAATTAAAATAAGCATGGTAGATTTTGAGTTAGTAAAGTATAGTTGAGAAACAAGACAGCAGGAAATTAAATTTCAGAACAAGGAAAATGAACTAAAACCAAATGACATCATTTCAAATTCATCAACTCAAAAGAGTTAGTTTTGTGTGACATGCACTAAACAATGTAAATGTGAAATCATGTTAAGTATATCATATTTATCAAAATGTATATTTTAAGTTTGTTTCATTATATCTAGTAGTAATTAGCATTTATATGAAAATTCTTTTAACTTCTATAAGTGAGCGAATTATTCAAGACTTCTTGAACTTCTTCACATAAATTTGAATTGTCTAAGGTCAAAGTTTAGGGTGAAATAAGAGTAGTTTTGAACCTTGCTACAAGTTACTTGGGGAATTGCAAAGGTTGTCCGTAAACTATGAATTATAGGTTTTTTTTTATTTTTTTTATTTTTTTATTTGATTGTTGTCATGGAGGTCTGTTGAAACTGGATACATTCTTTTTCAGGTGAAAATATTTTGCTGATATCATTGTTTCACCTGATTGTAGGGGAATAAGTGACGAAGCTTTAGAGTTGGCTGACTTGCACTGTAGCATTCCAATGAAAGGCATGGTGGACTCACTTAATGTTTCAGTTGCTGCTGGCATCCTCATGCATCATGCTATTTGTGATAGAACTTCACAACAGGTCAGAACAACATGAGACTGTTCTCTTCTCTGCATGGTAACTTGAAAAGGTTTAATCATATGGTACTGTTTCACTGAACATTATTGTGCAATTTATTTTCTGAATTATATTATTTTGGGGTGAAGCTTCTTTATACAAAACTCAACTAAATGGCTGGAGTTCGGACATGAATTCACTTCTTTTTGTTGGTATCATGCCAAGTATCTAATTTGTACATTTTCATCTGAATTAGCTATTAGCTAGTCGCCTCTTGCCTTGTTTTTCTTCCTAATCAATGGCTGTGCTTGAAATTCATTTAAAATCTCAAGGATGCTTGCAGTTGATATTTTTCTATACATGAATAATTAGGGAGTGGAGATAGGTGGAGTTTCATTGTTTATTTTCAACTATGATGTCTGTTTTAGTTTCTGTTCTGACTCATATTGGGGGGGAATGTTTCGTTCTAGCTTTAAGTTGTAACTGGTGCTTTGTCCTATTGTTTGCAACTGAGCCTTTGCACTAGCTTGTTTGTTATTCTACTGCTTAGTTAATATAACGTTGTTTGTTTATTCTCATTAAAAATAATTTAAAAAACAAAAGTTTTTTATACTCACGCAGGCTTGTCATGGTGATCTGACATTTGAAGAAAGGCAAATCCTACTTGCAGAATTCTCTCTCCGTCATGGCAGGAATGCAGTTAGCATAGTACATGAGTATGCCAAGCGGAAAGCAGGTGGCCATATACCCAAGCTTTGACTTTGTTCATAATCATTTTTTTTTGCTATGGTGTATTTAAAAGAAGATTACCAACATCAGGATATGGTCATTATTATTATTGTTATTTTCCTTTTAAGAGCTTACAGACATGGGGGGGCCAATTTACAGAATAGAGAGTAAGGCTTTGGGAAACCCAAATACCCAATTCCATGTTCCAGAGGGAAAGTTCTGCCGCGTTTAAAGAGGTTGCTTGAGTTATGAAACTATTGAACATTTACCTTTTAAATGAAAATGGTAGAAGGTTTGTTAGCAGTACATGAACCTAGTAAACAAGAAAACTAATCCTGATGTCGATGGGTACAGATCTAATCACCAAACCCAACAACGAAGCATATGCATAAAATTGCTTCCGGGTGCCGCTTTTTCTTTTCTTTTCTTTTCCCTTCGTTTTGTGTGTGAAAAAGACTAGATGCATCATATTGAATTGAACAGAAATAGGAATCCTTAGATACAATATGCAGAAGCATATGGGGTATTATATTCTTCCAAGGCACTCAGACTATTCCTACTGCGTATTGACATAACCTACGCTATGAAAGGTAGAAAAGAGTCCTGTAATTGTTAATGATGGATCGAAGCTCAACCAGGTGGCTGTGGATGGATGCAGGAGCTACAGTCCCAGCTGCAGCAACAAGGTCTTCTATGATGGCTATAATCTGCAACCTTCACTTGAAATTGATTCTTCATCTTAGTCGCCAATCGTGCAAAATGGTGATCACTAGTCCAGGGTCCAGGGTGTTACATTCTGTTCAAATTTGGGCAACCACAAACCGCACGTAAGGTCACGTCTGATCCTATCACTAGGCCATAATTAAACGACTTGCATGGCTTGGTAATTTGCTTTCAAACTTTTGGCAAAGAAGTTGAAAAAAGAAAGGACAAACCAAAAAAATTGTATATAGGGAAGCATACCTTCTTCCTCTTTCAGCATCCAGTTTAAAATAGAGAATAACAGAATCGCCAGAATGCCCAGATCCCGACATGAGTAAATGAAAAATAGTTTGAGGAATGCAGCAACAGTTCATGAGCTTGGTTGAGTTTTCTGAATGGTACTAGCCGTGCATCGTCCAAATTATGCAGTGTTCATTCAAATGGGAAGTACTTGTTACAATGTTTTAAAAAAAACAAAGAAAAAGAAGACATGAAACTGATGAATTATGGTGTGAGAAGGTAATCACTAATTGGAGAGACTAATAGAGCCAAATGAATAAATTTTAATTGATTTAGAATGAAAATATTTCCTGAAACACAAAAACCTGTTTGGATGACATTATAATTTTACAAAGGAAAACCTCTACCCCTCATTCCTTTCTTTCAATTTTTACTCAAATTTTTGTACACATTCCTACAACATCAAACCAAAAACCTCATACCAAAACTAGAAAAAACAAAAGACCTCTACCATGTTACATGAGAAAAAAGAATTGAATGTAAGTTAGGGGTTAGATCTCTGTACACCTGTTAGATACAATCTCTGTCAAGCTTTACAGTTCCGAGGTATCCGCTATGGTTTCTCAAAAAATGCCTGCCACAAAAAGATCAACAAGCCACCTAAATTATATTTTAATGTTTGGAGAATGAATGAAGATGAGTAACGAAAACAACAATAGGATAAGACATCTAATGTTGCTAATCAAGAGCATCCCCCAATCTTTTTTTATTTTTTATTTTTTTTTCATTTTTTTTGTGGGGGGAGTGGTGGGGTGGGGGTAGGGGAGTCATGTCTCTGGAAATTGCCAATCACAGCTATTGGGCAGCTTCTTGTAATCAGATGCTCAAGATCCAAAAAGAACAGACTGAATGGTAATCGAACTTGGACCATATGCTCCTGTATCACTACCGCAATGGCAAATGGATCCCGCATGGACACACATCATTTTCAGTCATGTATGCTGCAACCAACAGCTTGCTCTCCTCCCCCCATGAAAAATAAATAAAAGAAATTAATTAATTAGACCCAAAAAAATCTAGTTTAGAAGATTACCATTGCGAGATTTCGATGAAATAGGCCGCTTTTAAGCTTGTACCCAAGCTGCACTGACACTGGCACTGAAATCTTCTGGCCTGATGCAAATCGACCTCCATGCTGCAGTCTGCTTGGGATTTGCTCACAGGTTGCACTTTCTATGTACGTTTTGGAGAGAAAGCACTTCCAGCTATTTCACACTTTTCTTTGTCAGATTAATACCCTTTGCCTTTTCCATTTCAGCCTCTTTCTGGGCTTTCTTCCTCTCTAACTCTGCTTGCTTGCAGTTCTCCTCATGTGCTTTTTGGAAAAGCTTTACAAAATTTAGAAGAGTTGACGTGACTGCACTTTCAAAATGTGGCATTAGATGTTAGGCAAATGAAAATCCCAGCATCACAAAGGACTGGCAGTCCTATGAAGAAGCAAAAACAAGAAAAGAAGAAAGAACAAGGATAAAAAAGAAATGTGCTATGTAATCGCTTCAGCTGCAGAATAAAAAGACCTAGGACTTTTAAACAAGACTATGTTATTAAAATTGAGAAAATCAAATTGATCTGCCCCACTACTACTTTGAAATTTAAACAAGCCTGGAAACATTTCTATTTGATTATAATTGAGATAAATAATAACTTTATATAATTATAGTAGAGAAAAGTGCTTCTCTTATGTGATTTTC
>JAJIYU010015225.1:0-12811 GCA_030144865.1 Tinospora cordifolia
GTCGCTCCTCTCCAACCCCAAGCAGTTTCAGTGAAAAATGAGGAATTCTGCGCCTGAAATGCATATATAGCCCGAACACGGACCGCGGTCACACTTTTTGGACCTCGGTCATTGGACAGTTTTCTCTTCATGAACCGCGGTCTTCACTTTATGGACCGCGGTCACCCCTTTACGGACCGCGGTCACCAATGTGACCTAGTTCTCGTTTCTGCAGTTTTCTCCACTGTTTACCGCGGTCGGCCTGTGAGGACCGTGGTCCACAGTGTGTTATGCACATTTTCTGGGTTTCTCATCACGAACCGCGGTCATCATCTGTGGATCGCGGTTTGCAGCAAGGTACTATGTTTTTTTTACACTTTTTCGCGCACGTTTCTTGCTATCCGAATGTTCTAACAAATTTTATATTGATTAAATATCATATAATGATAATTAAAAACAAGTTTCCACTCATTTTTATAATTATTTTGAATTTTTAAAAATTCATGTTGACGTGTATATATTATAAGACCTAGGGTGATCACACAGGTGTTGATATTTTTTATATTATAAAAAGTCAAACTCAGGTAAACTATCATTTTCTGGCTGAAATTTATTAATTTATTTTTTAAACTTTCTTTAACTAGTATCCATAATTTTTTTTTTTTTTTGGATGTTTGAATTGATGTAGTCACAACAAGGAAGTGGAACTAGAGGAAACACATGTCTTCCAAAAGAAAATGATGATTGTTTGTTATTGTATTAGTACCTAAAATATGGAGAAGATGAAGTTATTGTAGCTGAAGGAAAGATTTCATCAATAGATTATACAACAAGAGTTCACAATGAGCCTCTTGGAAGGGATTGTTGGAGAGTTTGGGTGAACAATGTCATTGATCTAAGTGTTGAATTATACAAAAAAACAGATGACTTGCAAAACTTGGGCGATGCTTTAGGAACCACCATAGCATTGTAACACCCCAATTTTTAACCGGACCTCCGTTCATGTGTGGATCGTCGCCCGATCAAAATCGAGATGTTATTTGAAAATTTGGTTCAGTCTAAATCTTTTTCTTCAAAATTAACTTCATAATAATTGGTTCTTAAGTCAATATCTGGGTAATTATTTATCCAAACAAAACATCAAAAAAATTTCTCAAAATACTCACTAGATTAATCAATACAAATTAGGGGTGTTCGTGGGTTGGTTCGGTTCGGGTTAGGGGCAAACCCGCAACCCAACCCAAACAGTTTGGGTTGACAAATATAAAACCCAACCCGAACCAATCTATATCAAAACCCAAACCAACCCAAACAGTTCGGTTCAGTTCGGTTTGGGTTGGGTTATCGGGTTGCCTCTCAATTTTTTAAGTAATTAAAACATAAAAATAAATAAAAATGGCTTTGGTTCTAATTTAATTCGAAAAAAGCAAGTGGAAAGAGATGGCTCGGCTGAAAACATCTTTAACAATGGTTTGAAAAATTGTTAATCAAATGCACAACAAAAGCAGCCAAAAACAGCCATGAATGACTGGTTTTCCCCTTTTTTTTTAAAATAGAAAAGCAACCCACCCTTATATCCCTGTCTATAACTCGTAACGTGTTGGGCCATGACAAATCCATAAATTTTTTTCACAGCAATGGATTAACATCATTAACTCCAATTTATACTAGCTGAGAGGCATAAATTTAACAAACTTTTATACATAAATTTTACAAACTTGTATTGGTTGCCTAAAAATTAAACTGAAATCAGATTTTCCATTGAAGAAGTAAACACAATATCACGCATGCCGCAGGGAAGAAGATGAACCAGGAGATGGCTGCCGGAAGAAGAACAAATGTGGTGGCTGCCAGAAGAAGAAACAAGGTGGGGGAGTTTCAGAAGCCGATCGAGATTGGAGCACAAAAATTTGGCGATCAAGATTCAAGAGTGCCAGACAGGGTTTGGCTGCCGAAAGAAGAAGAAAACAGAGCAGCTGCAGTTTCAAGCCGCAGGGAAGATCAGAAAGAACAGACACAGAGACGCGACGAATAGACAGATGGAAGAACAGAGACGCAAGAATCGCAAAGAGCAGAGAGACGAGAAAAGAATCGAAGTGCTGAAGGAGGGAAGAACAAAAGCAAGGAAGAACAGAACGAAAGCAGGGAAGAATGGAACGGAAGCAGGGAAAAACGGAACAGAAGCAGCAACGGGAAGAACGATTCATCTTACCAGAACAGACGCAAAGACGCGACGAACAGACAGATGGAAGAACAGAGACGCAGGATTCGCAAAGTGCAGACAGACGAAGAATCGAAGTGCTGAAGGAGCGAAGAACAAAAGCAAGGAAGAACAGAACGAAAGGAGGGAAGAATGGAACGGAAGCAGGGAAAAACATAACAGAAACAGCAACGGGAAGAATGAAAACAACAATGGGAAGAACGATTCATCTTACCAGAACATTTGCAGGGAAGAATCGAAATCAAACAGAAGCATGGAAGAAGAACCAACTGGGAGCTTGTGATCTTACCAGAAGATTTGCATTTCCGAGTTTGAAATGTGCTAGCTGCGAGCTTGTGAGTGTGAGCCGTGACAACCCCTTTGTAACTTGCCTCCGAGACGACGACTATGAACTTGGAAGTTGGAAAGAGGAAAGCAAGATGGAGCGCAGGAGCGAAAACGTGAAAGACTTAGAGGGTTTTTTCGGTTCTTTCGGTTCGGTTCAGGTACTATCGGGTTGTGGACACTAAACCCACAACCCAACCCAATTAATTCGGGTTGGGCCTTTTAAAATCCAACCCAAACCAACCCAAAAGGTTCAAGTTGGTCGGTTCGGTCGGGTTAATCGGGTCAATGAACACCACTAATACAAATCATCGATAATACAGCGGAAATATGTTAAAAGCTATTATTAAAACCATAACCGTTAAACAAGAAAAGTCAATTAAAAAGAAAATAATTAGAGTTAAAGTCAACGTCGATACATCAAAACAGTCCAGTGAAAATAAATAAAACGTGACCTCTAAGTCACCTATCCTAGACGACCTCCCCAATGAGACATCCACTTAGAGTGCGAGTTTTCTGATGTAAGTCAACATACTTTATGTCCAGGTGTACCTGAAAAATAAAGTGGGAGTGAGCTCAAAAGCTCAGTGGATCGATCCTACACATCACATGCATTATACAAACCCAATCCAAAACATGACAAACACTTTCAAGCATTAGGCGTTCAAACATTCATTTGTTTTAGTTGTAATTTAAGACCATAAGAGGGTTGAGATGCTTCTCGGTATTCTCGATGATCCAATCTAATCTCAGAGGGTTCCAATAACCATCTAAAATCAATGACACCCACATCACAGCCTAAGAGAGCGTACTTACCCAGGCATCGTACCATCTCCCAAAGACTTCGAGCTGTCACTGTCAGCTCTAGGTGGGAATGCCTACGATCCACCTTGTAGCTCGACAATCTCAAGCAGTGACATATAGGAGATGCCACCTCGATCCGCCTCGGGCTCGTCAATCATACCGGTACGTGAATTCTTAATAAACCATCATCTTATTTTAGTTTCACAAACAGTCTAAATCATATCAAGCATCCCACAATTCACGAGGAAAATAATTCCAATATGCATGTAAGTTAACATGATAATGCGCATGACTAACCAATGGCATTTAAATGCATATCTTCCTATTCATGCATGTTATAATTAAGTAAATCTAAGTGCAAATCGTTATATTCAATCATGGCATGAGATGATTATGCATGAGTCTAAATAAATCATCATAGATCGCACATCATCCATATAAACCAAACAATTTTAATCAATTTCCTACTAAAATTCTAATAACCTAGAACTCTTCATACAAATGCTTTGAATCTTAAATCCATATAATACAGATGAGTAAGGAAGTCACGCCCACCTGATTCTGAAGATCTTCCGGGCTCCTTTGCTTTCCGTCGAGATACTCGACACTTTAAATGTGAGAACCTGAAATTCAATACTTAATAAAATTATTCTTAAGTTTAAATGATTTCTCGAATAATTATAAAGTCTAAATATTGATTTTCAACTAGTTTAAAGTTATTCTAGAATTTTATACATTCTAATTAAAATACTTCTAAGTCTTCTAAATTTTCTTAGTTTAAAATTACAATTTTGATAATTTACTTACAACCTTTTTCGTAGAATTAAATTTTTAATAACTTAATCTTTGTAATTTGAATAATTTATTGATATCATAATTAATTTAATTACGAACATAATAAGACTTCTGTTTGTCACGTCCTCAGTCTTGTTCGTAGTTGAGATTTCTAATCTTTTCATATTAATAGAGTTTTTGCTAAGATAAGTTTATAGTGTTAATTCAAATAATTTTCGTTCGTTTAATTTTCTAAAATTAAGTAATTTACTACTTACATAACTAAGTAGACAACCATTTATTTTTGTTCCTCAAACCTTAATATTTTTCTGTTATGCACTAAGTAGATTTATCACTAATTTATTGTTCTAATTAACTCATATCAAGTTATTATACCATACTGCATCCTAATCCACATTAAATTGATAGACCACACTAAATCCGTTAGTTATTGATTCCACTTATTGCAACAGCATTAATCAAAATTTTGAATAACTTTCTTGCCTCTCTGTTGAACGATGCCTGTATCCAATCCAAATCAGAATTTCATGGCCTCAAGATCCCATCATGCTCTGTTTTTCAACGCCTCAACCCAGAATTTTGAGCTCAAATGCTGGTTTTTCAGTGTGATTCCTCTGTGTTAATGATCGGCCAACGTTCAGAGATCCTTCTGCTAACGTTCTTCTTCCTTAGTTTCCTTTTTCCTTCAGCTGCTTAAATCTCCTTCCTCTTCGGTTGTCTTCTTCTTCAACGTCTTCTTCTCCAGTCGGTTCAGTTCGGCGTCCAACACAGCAGAAAATTCTGCTTCTTCCTTCTTCCATTCTTCTTTAATGCAGCAATTTCTTTGTTAGACCGCAGGGAATAACAGCAGCAGAAACAGCCACTACACCACTGTTTTCCCCTCTTCTCCGTGTTCGTAGTTCCACCAGCCCACGGCAGCAGCACCTTCCCCTCTTCGTTTCCTTTTTCCTGCTTCAGTTTCTTCTTCTCCCCTGTTTCGTATGCCTAACAGAGGTCTTCCTTTCTGTTTCGTCTTCAATGGCCGGCTCACTTTCTCGTTCATCATCTTCACTACGTTATGCTCCTTCTTCTTCGGTTCGTCCTGTTGCAGCAACCAACAATCCCGTTTGTTCTCTGTTTCAGTCTTCTTCTTCACCTGTTCGTTCGGCGATAATGGTAGCAGCATGCAGTAGCAGCAGCTCGTGCTCTGCTTTCTTCCCTTCCTCTGTTCCCTGCTGTGATGCACGGCCAGGCAACCCAACCAGCTAGCTCCGTCACTGTCCATCAAGCACAACACCAGTTTCCCCTCTTCTTCTTCTTCAGCTCGATCAAAACAGAACAGCAAGCTCTTCTTCATTTCAATCCATACAACTAGATTATGCTCTGTTTCTCCTCTGTTATCATGCTCAACCCCGAAAATTTGAGTTAAAAACTCAAATCTCCAACTTATTTCCTCTGGTTCCAGCTTACTTCTTCGACCACAATCAGATTCCTTCTTTCAAGTGTCCTTCCTTGAACGTTCTGGGAAATTCCTCTCGCCGACTAAATCGAACAACCAGATAAATCTGGATTTCGATCGGGCCTTTCCTAACTTGTTCACCCTTCATTCGACCGAATTCCATTTGTTTGAATTTTCAAATATTTTATTATTATTGTTATTGATTTATTTTCTAATCATTCTGATTTATATAAAATCCTATTATAATTTCATGTATAATATTTATCTAATCCTTATCATCAATTTATAAGTTAACATTTATTATTCGTTTAACCTTATTGTAAATTTATAAGATTATATATATAAATATATATACTCATCTTCTTAATGTATCTACCGATCATTTTAATATGTAACTTTATTTATAAGTTTATGTATTAATAATATCATTTAACTTTGTAATCTACTTATTTTCATTGCCATAAATTATATGTATTAGTATATTTTTTCCTAGCTAATTCAATTAATATCGATTGTTAATTTCTCATTTTATTTCCTTTTATACCTACTCACAACGTAACATAATCACGAAGTTACGGGGTGTTACAAACATGGTCAAAATATTTTATCAAATTAATATAGACAAAGACAAGGTAAGCTTTGAATTAGAGTTTTAATATATTTTAACAGGTACTTTTATAAATTACAATAAAATAAATGAGATGTTGCCAAAAATTTTTAAATCCTAGTAATAAGCTTTGAATTGTTCTTATAAATTTTTTTTGTTAAGAATAATTACTATTATATATCATGTAATATTTATTAATTA
This sequence comes from Tinospora cordifolia, assembly GCA_030144865.1. NCBI lineage: Eukaryota > Viridiplantae > Streptophyta > Magnoliopsida > Ranunculales > Menispermaceae > Tinospora > Tinospora cordifolia. Next base: position 6,370 of record JAJIYU010015225.1, read on the forward strand.
TATCTTATCTTTTTTTACTGGCATTTTTGAAGCTAATCATGATATTTCAAACAGGTTTTTTGAATTTAGTTCTGTAACACCCCAAAGTTTTTAAACGCACACAACTCGGAAATGAATTTTTAAAAATTATGAAATAAATATAAACATGTGTGAAAACATGTTTTAAATGACTATTATATGGTATGATATGAAAATAAAATAAATTTAGATTTTTAAAAATGGGAAAAATGTTGAAAATGCATGAAAAAATTGGGCACCATGCTGGTGACCGCGGTCATCAGTGCAAAATCTCGAGAAAATTAGGTCACCGTGGTGACCGCGGTCCGTAAAGTGCCGATCGCGGTCATTACGCGAAATTTAAGCCGTTTTGAGCCCTAAATTCATTATTTCACGCACAGAAAGTTCCTGAGTTGAGCCAGAATTCCAGAGAGGCGATCCAGAGCTGATTCAAGAAAGAGCTAAAGGTCTAAGGTAGGAATCTGAACCTCTTAATCGTTTAAGTTTCAATTCTATCGATTTATTTAGATTTCGTATCTAAAATAAGGGTTTTGAGGGTTTTGATTGCATAAAATGATCCGGAACCCTATGAGCTCAGATCTTCCTTCTAAAACTGAATTCTGGAAGTTTTGACTGTTCATTTGCAGTTTTTGACGAATCCAGAGGAAAGTTGCATATCTGGAGGATTTTTGGAGGGTGCAAATCGCTTGATAGGTAATAAAATCCAATCTATTCCTCTTTTGAAGTGATAGTCAGTTCTAAATGTGTTCTATTCTTAGTTTGGAACGCGTTGACTATAATTTCATATTTTTGTGAGGAGAAATGAAAATTTGGATTTTTTGGATTGTTGTTGAAGAGGGATTTTCTGAGGATTTGGAGTGAATGACATGATTTAATCATTTCAGCCTGTGGATTTCGAGCGTGATCCTTTCGAGTAGGTGCAAGGGTCGTCCCTTGATATCAGGTAGGCGGGATTCTCTTGCTCACTAGTATTATGTAGGCTTGAGGTTCAAGGCATGATGTTTGTGTAACCTAGGGTGTTAGAGGCATGCTAGGGTGTGTAGCATGTTTGGATGACTTGATTGATGATTGAGCATAATGTCTGGTTATATGCTTTCATTATTTGTGTGAATATGCGGCATAATGTCTGGTTATTTATGTCATTTGCTATATGATTTAGATATCCTAAATGTTGATTGGGTATGGAATGAAAATTGTTGTAACTAAAGAAGATTAAATTAAGATTTAAAATCAACGTACCGGAGCGATGGTAGGTATCTGTTGACGACTCGTGGATGTGGCCGTATTTGCCGCACGACTTCTTCCGGATCCCATCTTTGGTGTTCCTAGCGAAGCCTCTTGCAAAGGCTGAAAGTTTCCTCAGACGGGCGAGCATTGGCTGTACACCATTGCTCCCATTCTTGGACGACATGCCAGGATAGATTTCCTGCCACCAGGGGAACACCGGGAGTATGGCTCTTTCGGTCTTAGGATACAACAAAACAAATAACTGTGTGAAACACTTAATGTAATGAAAGTGTGTGCATGTTTTGAATTTCTAGTTTATATAATGCTAGTGATGTGTAGGGATGATCCACTAGGCTCTCGAGCTCACCCCATTTTCTTTCACAGGTACTCGCGGAGGTGGAGTACCCTAGTTGACCGCTGATTCAGGGTTGGTATGGTGATCTCGCTGGGAGATCACTGTTGGACTTGTGTTCTAGTTTTTGTTGTAATTTTCACTGGTCATGTATATGTTTTGAACAGGCCGTGTGGCCAAATATTTCTTTTTGGAAACTGTTGAACACTTTAAAATGTTATTAGGACTTGGGGCTCGGTGAGCCTATTTTTTTTATCACAGTTTTGAGATGATTTTTGCGATGCTACTTTCAGCAACTAGTAACATGTATATGATAATTTTACTTGAGCCCTGATAGATGGGTTGATGTTTTGATGGTTTCCGCTGCAGAAATTTGCTTTCCATCGTTGATATTTACTGTGAAAAATCCGGTGAAGTATTTGAAACTATTTTCTGAATTATGATATTCATCGATAAACATAGTAGCATGTTTATCAGGATTTAACTAGTTTTCTCATTTGATGAAAATTGAGAGTTGGGTTTAGCGTGTAGAAAGAGGCTGACAACCCCGGGTTCCCAGCGGATCAGACCCACAGAGAGATGAAAAGTCCTGCGTACACAGCAGAGAGCTGAAGGGAGCGCTAGTAGATGCGCTGGCCCCACATGACGCATGCATGAGGACTTGGGTTCCGGTCTGGGGGTTCGGGGGTGTCACAAGTTCGCTCAATTGAATTTTAGTAATATTAAATTTTGTAGTAGGTACTAGCTTTTTTGTAATGAAGATTTATTAAACTTTTTTTATATTATTGATATTTATTGTAACTCCAATTTTTTTATATTAAGGGTATGAATTTTTGTTGGGACCCCTTCTCTAAGCCAAGGGTAGCCCGACCGGCACAGTGGCCTGATGAACCCTTTCACCAAGTCGAGCTCGCCCGACCACTGTTAAGCCCTTTCTAAACCTCATACAATCAGACGATATCAAAATAATTGGAACACTTAAAAGCAAAAGTAAGCAACAATCAAAGCGGAAGCGTTTCATTTACATTAGTCTTGTCCAAAATACATATTTGACCATTTAGAATAATACAATAACGACCAACCTCAAATGAAAAGAAAAAGACCAAAAGAAGCTGAGACAGGAGTCGTCAGGGAGTCAGGCAATCACTACGATTTTTCCTTTGTCAGCCTCTGTAGAACCTGAAATGATGATAGAGTAATGAACTTATAATCAACGTGGCTCAGTGAGTAAGAAGTTTAGCATGTCATCCATAACCAATATTCCAAAACAATGCATGTATGCATAAGCAGTAAAGATGGTATGGCATTTGAAAGCATGGCATAGTATAAAAACAGTTATAAATAGTGCAATAGTTTCATAAGGCATCTCAAATCCATGATAGTTAAAAACGCATCCAGGCTAGGTTAACTCAACAACTCAACCTATGGTCATCGCTCGAGCAGGTCGTAAGTCAGGCGTACTGGCCACTTGAGCAGGTCGTAAGCTAGGCGTGCTTCTCGAACACCCTAACCCCGCGTTCGGTCCTCAAGTGTCGTCACTCGAGCGGGTCGAAAGCTAGGCGCATTAACCATACGCCCTAAACCCATGCTCAGACCTCGAGTCAAATCTCATCGTGTACCCTGACCCTACGCTCGAACCTCGAGCCCTTGGTCTCACTACCGTGTATATCTAAATATCTCAAAACCAATCAGATGTATTTAAATCTTGTGAAACCATGACATATCATACAAGTTTTATGTAAGGAATAAAAATCACAGAAGACACCTGAGTCAAACTACTCACTTCGGGTCCTGCACACTGATGTCCTGTCGACAACCGGCCCAGTCCCGCAGTACTCTCTCAAATCTACATCAATCAAACTCAATCTCAGTTTTATCCATACAGTGGTCTAATCTCTAATCTCACCATCCCTACTTAGTTTCAATCGACCCAAACCATTTCGGTCAATCTGTCGAACTCGGTCAACTCTGGTTGATGTCGTCATCCTAGTCAATGTTGGTCAATTGTGCCCAAATCGGGTCAAAATGAGCCAATTGGGTCAAAATTGGTTCAAAATCCCAAGTCCCAACACTTAGTCACACTTTTAGCTTAAGGCACTATCTGCGCAATAATGTTTCTGATTTTTTTGCGGGCAATCCATTCATTGGATTTACATCAAATTTTCCAGATCTGTTCGATACTCCTCAAGTCTTCCCGAGAATTTTAAATCATGATTTTAGGACTTCATTTGCTAGTGTTTTTAACTGAGATTTCTGGGACTATGTGTTCTCGGATTCTATATGACAGGCAGTGACTTTTTGCCTAATTTGACCCACTTATCCATATTGGATTTTTCTGAAATTTGGTAGGCATAAACTAGACATACATAGAAATCTCTCCACCAGATTTCAGATCAATCCACTGAGGTTGGCCCATTTAATTTAATCTCAGAATTTTCAATTGGATCGCAGAAACTTCTGGGTTTACACTTCCTAGCAATAAATTTTCCAAATTTCCTGTGATCAATCCAGTCGTTGGATTTAGGTAAAAATTTTCCAATTTGATCTATTATGTCTAATCTTTCACCAGGATTTTTTTCATGATTTTCCAACATCATTTACTATGGGCTCTATGTGTAATAACAAAGACAGTAAGAATCCCGTATATCCTATGATAGGCAGTCACTTAGTGAATTAACTAACCTACTTTCTAATTTCAGAATGCCCTGAAATTTGGTACACATACTATTGACATATCCGGGGACTTTTCTACCAAATTTCAGCTCAAATTTCCTTCATATGGTCAGTCAATTAATCCCCCACTTTTCTGTTCATATAACAGCTTATTCTATGATCAAATCCCCTATGGTTTTTGAGTACCTATCAACTCTAATTTCCAACACTAATCTGAGGCCATTCCTTGCTGTTTTTGCAAGAGTTTAGACTCTGGAATCCTGATTAATTAAGTCTCACTCAAAATAGCAAGCAACTATAATCATATTTTCTCTCAAACATTACTCCAGAACATGGTGTGTATAAGAATGTTTCTGGAAATTTTTCCAAGTCCATAATACCTAGTTAACAGGGCATGTTTCCAAGCATACAAAATCTAAATCACAGAGACTTTTGGTTTGAAGCTTTTACCCTTTGTAGTCCCGAGTATGGGGTTTGAAACACCTCTGGCCTTGGTCCAATCGGACACCTCTAAGTATTCCAAATATTGCTTTCAATCTGGTCTCAAAGTTAGTTTTCCTGCAGGAACTGTTAAAACATTTAGTAAGCAGTCCACTTTAGCCCCATTTTTTACACAATTCTATAGTTTATTTGTTATTTCGTACAAAATGAAAGTTAAATTAGGTTTTTCAATGTTTACAACAAGCTATCATATGTAAAAAAACGGACCTTGGATGGGTGGTGAACCGACTCCATGAAGTTCAAATCAACATGTAGTTTCGGTTTTCTAAGTTTCCAAGTGTTGGACAGCATGTTTTTTCGGCTGTTTTCGTTTCTACTGGTCATGCAACGGTGGCAGAGGCTTATAGGAGCTTAAAGGGGAGTCTGAGGGTTTTCCAACAAGTACAAGAGCGTCCAAAATGGTAGTAGGATGAAGGAGAACGAAGCTCTTGAAGTTTGGTTGTTCAAACATGAAAATCCAAAAGAAATGGGGGTTTTGTTGCATGATTTGGAAGGTCTTTTTGCATGACAAAAGTCTGCCACGTGGCTCTTTAGGCTTCCCACATGGAGCACAGATGGCTGGGCGTCAGAGTCCAGGTCGGCAGAGTCATCGAACGGCCAAACCAAGGGCCAAAAACCATGGCTACTGCTGTTTTTTCGCCAAGAACGGGAAGGAAAACCAGGGGAGAAGAAGAAGAAAAGGGGAGGGGGCGCGTGGGCCGGCCAGCCCGGTCGGGTCGGCCCACGTGCCAAGCCCGGGCATTAGGCACCAGGGCCTCGCTTTCGCAGCCTAAGCTCGCACGGGCTAGAAGCCCGTGCAGGCCAGGCTTGGCCCGCTAAGGGCCTGGGCTGCCCAGGCGCCCTAATAATCATTTTTTTTTCTTTTGTTTTGTTTTCCCCTAAGTACCACATATATATATAATATCCAAAAATTGCATTTTTTTCTAAGATTGTCAAAAATTATTATCTTACCATTTCTCATCAAAACTTTCAATTATACATCATTTTCTCATTTATTCCATTATTTTCTCCTAAAAATTGAATAATCCACCAAAAATTATATTTTTTTCTCCCAAAGATTTCATTAATTACACCAAAAATTTCATAATTATTTCAAAAATTCAATAATTAATCCCAAAAATTATTTCTCTCAAGAAATCACATTTTCCTTATAATCCCATGTAATTTCTCCTCAAAATCACATTTTCCTTATTATTTCAATTTTTCCAATAAATAATTCAAAATTAAGAAAAATTGAGGATAATTCATGTATTTCATTTAAAATTTTCAAAACTACATATATCAAACTCAAAAATTTTGTACACCAAAACATGGGTCGTCACAATTTTTATCTTTTTTTATGTTTGTAATTCATGTTGTTATATCAATCACTATACTAGAGGAAAATATTATGACAAATAATATATGGACTTATAATTATAATTTTATAAAAGTAAATATATATATATATTGTAACACCCCAACCCCCGTATCATTAAGCATTGGACACATCCACCATTTTTCTTAACAATGGACTAAACCAAACGGCGGGCCGGGCCGGGCCGGTGTTACATTACAAGTAACGCACACTTGACTTTCTATTTCAGTCATTTCATGCCTTGATCGTATTTAACCGCACATAACTTAAAATTAAGAATTTAATAAGGCAATAGTATAAGAAATAACTGAAAT
>JAJIYU010015226.1:0-12784 GCA_030144865.1 Tinospora cordifolia
GCAAACTTTTGGGATGACTAGTGATTGACTGAAAGTTGTTTATACTATTGGATCTTAAGGTACACCATCTCAATCTCTCCCTTGTGAAAAGTCTTTTCTTGGTGGTGGTTAATAGATTGTTGAATCATGCAATGTTGGACCTCTTGAAGATGACGTCTGAGGGTTTGTATAATTATTTCTCTTTGTTTTAGGGCATCATGCAAAGATGCAATGACATAAATAGTTTCGAAGGCGGTCATGCTGATTGATGAATGAAGGGGTTATGTTATACCAATACTTGGTGAGGTGGAGAAAGGGGAACCGTTGACAGGATTTGTCGTCAACAAAATAGCAAAGGTATGTCTCAAGGCACCTATTTAAAACCTCTATTTAAAGACATTTGGTTTTAGGAGCACTGCTAAGAGCCAAGTTTTTGCCTATCTACTGGAATAGTTCATTCCAAAAATGGCTAGTCAAAATAGGATCTCTGTTATGAAAATTTGATTTTGGCATGCCATGCAATTTGTAGATCTTGATTGCAAAGATGGTTATGAGAAAATTCAACTGTATTTTGTTGGTAAGCCAATGAGGTTCGTAAACTTGGAGAGATGATCAGTGATGGCCGAATTACTATTTTTCTGCTGGAAGGAGGTAGGTGCATAATGAAATCCATAGATGTTTCTTTCCGTACCTGATTTGGTACTGGTAGTGGTTGTGGAGTGTCAAATAGTTTTTGTGTAGAGTATTTGTTTCGTTGGCAAGTCAACAACCATTAACAAACTTTATGACATCTTGTAGCATGTAGTGGAATGATGCTGCAAGACCCAGGCCGTTGTGGGTCGGATGGTGGAGTGGCCATTGAGGGCGTTGAGTGAAATTCTCTGAGCTGTTGGTAGCATAGTTTTGTTTCAAGAAGTATGTATATTCTGTTATGGAAATACAAAACCCATGATTTAAAATTTATACTTTTTGCATGCTTGGGGTGTTAAATTGGTGCAGCAGTGATTGACTTGAAGGGTGGTGGGAATAGTATTGTTGCAGTTGGTCTAAAATGCTGAGGGTGGGGAAATAAATGATTGTGAATATAGTGGTAGGGGGTCGGGGATTACTAGCTTAGCTTAGCCATTGCTTGCTTTTGGCAGTGATGGTTAGGGGTATGGTTCGACATTTATAGGGGTTGAGTTGGGGAGTAGGTGGATATGGTGATCATGGGCTTGTGGTGTGGTTAGGCCAGTGGGAATGGAAAAAACAAGGAATATTCACAGAGAAGTCCATGGAGGTCAGGGTGGAAACTGTTGTGGGGAGTAAGGTCAGGGGACTTTGGCATAGATGGATAGGGTAATGTCATATTTGGGGTGAGGGAAAAAAAAAAAAGAGGGTTTTGTCAGGTTCCTGGGAAAATGGTGAAAATGTGAAATGAAGTAGACTTGGTGTGGATATGGCAACAAAACAGAGTAAAAAGCCAAGACGGGGTAGGGTAGTGTGGATTTGGATAGGTTAGTGAGAAATCCGCATTGTAAAATGGACACATGAATTGTGTAGTCTCCCTACACTTTTTATCCTTCGTTAAGTTGTTTATTTGCCTACAAAACCAATCAAAACAAGTGATCAACATATTTACTATACCAAAACGGTTAAACTAAAGCACATTGACAAACTTATTGCTTTTTCTTTTAAATAAAAAAGAGACAAGAATATGAAAAAAGTTTGAAAAATTTACCAAAAAAAAAAAAAAAAAAGAATTGTGTTTTAATTAAAAATATATATATTATTCAGCCACAATCTAAAATTTTCTTTTTTAAAAAATAATAATAATAATAATATTGCGTTTATGAGTTGCCAATGCCTGTAACCAAGCATTCAAGAGTCAATACCCAAACAAATGAGTTTAAAAAGCATGATTGTAACAAAAAAAAAAAAAAATCTCCTAATGCAAAAAAAAAAAAAGAAATACTTGACACGTGAGGCATTATAGCTTTTATTAAATAATTGAGGCCATTTGCCAAATGAACCACAATAATATTTTATCGTTGCTCAAATCAGATTGTTCAGCTTTCGATAAAACTTGTAGGCCCTGGGCCCTGGGCGTGGGGTAGAAGCCATGCTTGTAGTTTTCAATGATGACCTTTATAACAGGGCCTGTTTGGTTGACAAATGTGAGTAACAATTTCTTTTGTTTTTAATCAAAACTTTTTTGGAAGTACTTCTTTCGGAATCAAATTTGTGAGAGTTGTTCCTTGTTCTGTTCACAAATTCAAAAATTGAATATAAAAAATGGTTTCTGAGAATCTTGAAATCGACCTAAATGAACATGTTTTGATGGAATTTTTTTTTTTTGAAAAGAAAATAGCAAAAAACTATTGTTGCATTCTCTACGAATAGCAAATAGCCCTTAAGATATCTCAAAAATTCTTTTATTGTTTATTTTTCTGATGATAAAGAGCAATCCACCGGCCAGCTGGCTAGTAATAAATATGTAGAGGAGGTAGCTTTCCTCCTTCAAGCATCAGCCACAGTAAATTTATTATTTATTTATTTTTAATAATTGTGGCATTTGCAACGATAAGATGAATGAATGTTATAATGTTATGATGTTACCTATTTATTCAATCATACTAAATATTGTAGTTGTGTCAAAAATAAAAAATAAAAAGAAAGAAAGAAATGAAGCTGCAGCAACAGTAAATTTACCATCTATTTTAGCTTCCCAGTTGTTTACAACTCATCATTGCCTGCACAGTAATGAGCAATGCCCACTTGAGCAGTGTTAACAACTTTCCTTCTCAAATACCAAGCTCCAAATATAATGCCAATGAGGCATGCCACTCCAATACTCCAAACCCATGATACCAATTTCACATTCACCACGCCCAAAGATGAAGAAGAATCATAAATACCACTAGTGACATGCTCATCATAAATGAAAACATCTGACCCAGCACCTGGGTGCAAATCTCCATTACTCAGATCCATACCTATACATATATATATATATATATGTATGCTGGTAAAACCAGCAAGACCACCACCGCTTAGTTTGATCTTGATCACTTTCCCAGGTATCAACACCTTCTGTTACATAATCTGATGAAGCACTCTGCAACCCCCCTTCAAGGAAATAAAGAGAAATTTAGCTCTAAAAGTGAAGGTACACAGCCAAGTACTATGAGTTAAGATTATACAATTTATTCTTTTAAACAAATCCTTGAAGGCATCCGTTATTTCCAATGCTTTTTTTTTATTAATTTTTAAATGTTGTAAACAGTATTAGGTCATGATGATTATGACAGCAGCATCTTTTTTTAGTTGGGTTTTGTCTTAGTTCCAACTTCTGACATGTACAGTCTGAAGAAAATGGAGTTATTACCAGTGAAACTCTCTGCCAGATGCCGTGCTAATTTAATCACATCACACGTATCCTTTTGCAAGACAAAGGGAAATGTTGCCGGATTCACAAAAAATATATACCCTTCACCCGATATTTGTTGATATTATAATTACAATATACATATAATTACTAGAACTATTTTATATATATAAAAGCTAGAGTATTATAAAGTTTGCAGTTTTATGTACATAAAAGGGTAGAGCTGCAGGATGGCAGTTGGTTAAGCTATAGTATTGGTGAAGTGTTTGGAGTCATATAGGTTAGAAAATCATTTGGTAGAGCTTCTCAATTAGGGTTTGTTCTAAGTTAAAAATGATTAGAACTCCTACCTTACTGCTCAAAACCAGGAAATTTTGAGTGACAAACGTCTTAATGAAGATACCCATTTAAAAATGTCACCATCAGGACTTTTCTTCAAATGAAAAACCCATTTTTTTACAGCCTACAACACTCTTATCAGAAGTTAAAGTGCATCATCATATTTAGCAAACATTGCATCTTTCCAATTAGGATGAAGCAAAACATTGTTAAAACTATCAGGGCGATCTTAGTATTTAAAGCACAAAAGTTAGCATATAAGTAATTAAGTTCTGAACTCCCGTGTTTGAATCTGGTTATCAGATGATGAATATTGGTAGTGGGTATAAATGAAGAAGGTTCCTCAGTAGCGGTTGGTAAACCAGAGGATGGAATTGGATTTGAAGCATTAGAAGTAGTGTTATCAACAGCAGCAACATCAGGGAAAGAAATCACTGACTATAGTAGAGTTATTATCAGAAGAAGGGGAGAAAGATAATGAAGGGGATGAGGACCCGAAATGGACTTGACAAAATACTAAAATAAGGGAAGAGGAGCAGCAAATGAGGGAAACATTGAGGATGAAAAGCTAGAAATATTTTGCAGCAAAAGGAAATGATTGTTCATAAAAACACACAGCCTGAGATATAAATATTACCATTGGAATCAAAACATTTATACCATTTATGAGCAATAGGGAAACATTGTGGAAGAGAATGAAAAGGAAACTTGTGAGCATTATAAGGTGCAAGTAAGTCAGACAGATAGACAATGGCAAAAAAACTTGTGCAAGTAAAGTGAACCAACCTCAGCTAAGTATCTATGTTTTCTTTCAACTAAGCCATTTTCTTCTGAGGTGTAAGGAAGAGAAATCCTATGAATTATACTAGCAGAATTCAATAATGGAATTAAAGAATTTGAACTCTCCACCTCCCTCTTTTTGAAGAATTTGAGTTTCGTATTAAGTTTCGTATTAAACCGAGCTTGCCAAGACACTATTAAGTTTCATTTTTCAAGACCACACCGCACACTATCAGAGTAATCATAAGGATGCAGAAGAAATTTAAACACATAAACACTAGTAAGATTTAAAATTTTATCAAAATAGGTCATCGCAATCATCATAAGTATGAGTAGCAGCGGGAATGCCTAAAACCATTTTGTACAAAGCTTCCCTCACCCCTATACATCGTTTTAACCCTCAATAGCAATAAACGACATGAAGAAACCTACCAAAATGAATAAGAGAGTGCAGCTCTACGCGATAACCACCCTCTTGCCCTTATCCATGGTAGAAAAACCTGAAAAGTTATAGTAGAGAGCGTAATTGTCCACAGCAGCTTAGTGAGTAATGCAATCTAATTTATAACTTAAAATAAGAATTTCATACAAACAATGCCATGAATGCATGAACAATAGCATTATATGAGTGAATGTAACAGTGAATATAGTTTAAATCCATAATGCAGTCGTGCACCTTCATTTGAAAATAGTTAAATGGTGAAAACATTCGCCGAGGCTCTCATTAGCCTCCAAGGCTACCAGAAATCCACTCGAGCGGGTTGCAGACAGTTAGACGTATTCTCACGCACATCTTTAGTATTTGGGTCAAATGAGAGATCGACTCAACACGCACCCCAAGTACGGCGGCTCCAGGTCTCGCATGTTCAACCAGATCTTAACACTAATCCTAGTATCTGGGCCAAATGAGAGACTGGCACAACACGCACCCCCAAGTACGACAGCTCCAGGTCCGGTATGCTCAACCAGATCTAGATCTAATATCCTAAACCTGTACCATCGGACCTTGAGATTCAGTGCACTTTTTCATTTAAAACTCATTTAAAGGATGCAGATTTGTCACAATATGTAATATCATTTTCATAAATGAACAGAATAACAAGCTTTAAGAAATAAGTTAGAAAACACTACTTACCAGGATGCTTCGCTCCTAGCTCTCCTTTCGCGATCGGTCGTGTCCCACTAACGCTTGGCCCTGAAAAATCGACGTAGCTTCTTAATACTGACATGAGACTTGACTCAACTCCAACTCTATATCTTTGGTCAATTAATAGATTGACTCGGTCAAGGGCGGTCTATCTATGCTAATTCGACCCATCTTGGTCAATATAGTCAAATCTAGGCTATAAGGTCAACTCAGCTGGCTGGGTCAAGTTTGGCTCAGTCCAACTAGCTTTGGTCGTAGTCAATCCATGCTATGCGCACCTTGACTACGATGCTCAATGAATTCAAGATGGTTAATCATGGTTAAATGGGACATTCAACCCACCTTAAATCACTAAGTCAACTTGGTTAACCTAGGTCAATTTTGGTTAACCCTAGTCAAACCCATCACTTGCTGACCTAGCTGGTCAACAGAGTCAAAAGTGGTCAACTGCAGTCAACATTGGGTCAATTGGGTCAAAATTGGTCAAAATCCCCAATTTCTAACCCTTAGGCATATCCCTAGCTTGTGGCCCTATTTGCGCAACAAGATTTTCGATTTTTCTGCGGGCAATCCGTACATCAGATTTGCACCAAATTTTTCAGATCTGCTCTAGACTCCTTAAATCTTTTCCAAAATTTTAGATCATGATTTTAGGACTTCATTTGATAGTGTTTTTAACTGAGGTATCAGTGTTTGTGTATTCTCGAATTTTGTATGACAAGCAGTGATTGTTTGCATAAATTGACCTAGTTATCCATATCAGAATGCTTTGAGATTTGGCATACATATTCTAGACATATTTAGGAACCTCTGGACCAAATTTCAGCTTAAAACACCGAGGTTTGGTCATTTAATTGATCCCTAGAATTCTCAGCCAAATCACAAGAATTTTTGGGTTCATGTTTTCTATCATTTTTCATGTGTTTATTTATCTTATCAAACCTCTAACTGAAGGGCCACTTATTGTACATATTGCAAGCATGAAGATCATATAGCAATCCCTTGTCAAGGATCTTTTGAAATAGTAAGCATAAAAGCCTAAAACCATGCCCAAATGTTTCATCAAGCACTTCACATGTATTCTAAAACTCAAAATTTTCGAAGTGTTGAACATCTAGTTAACATAGCATTTTGGCATGTATATAAAACCACAAATACTAAGGCTTATGGTATGAGATTTATACCTCCTAGAAGCCCCAACTATGAGGTTCAAAACACCTCTGGTTTTAGTCCAAACGGATGTCTTTAAGTGCTCCAAACATAGCCTCAAATTTGGTCTCAACGCCTGATTTTTGTTGGCACTGTCGTAATAATGAATCAAACAGTCAACGCTAGTGACTTATAAAACGTATTTATAGTTCTAGTATCCGATTTTCACCACTTGGACATTGAAATACATGTAATAAGGGGGTAAAATAAAGAGTTTTACCTCACGGATGAACCTGAAATAGTTCAGGTGTGAGCCTCTTAAAGTTGCTCCAACACAGTTTCTGTCACACTGTTGTAACAGTTAACAAGTAACCAACTTTAAAAACTTGAAAAATGTGTGTAAGGTTTCATTTTTTATTTTCTATCAGTTAAAGGTTGAAGTACACATGGAAAGGAAGAAAATGAATGGTCTTACCTCTAAAATGGACCTTGGATGGGTCTTGAACCAGTTGCTTGAAAATCAAATCAGCTCATGGTTTCAATTTTTGGGCTTGAAACGTGGCAAACAACACCTCTTCTTAGTTGTTTTCGTCTCAGATGGTTGTGTACTTTGGCAAGGGGCTTGAGGGTTCTTTGAGAAGGTTACAAGAGTTTCAAAATGAGCCAAGTTTCAGTGAATTTGGTTGAGAAACAAGGGAGTTACAAGCTCTGGAAGTTGGGAGCAGAAGCTGAAAATCTGAATTTTTAGCTCAAGTGTAGTTTTTGTTGCACGAAAGGGGTGCTTGGCAAAATAAGATGGCATGTGGCCATCCACGTGGCCCTCAAATTTCCATGTGAGATGTCCAGTTGGCACTACCCATTGGCCACATCAGGAGGTGTGAGTTGATGGCTCAAACCAGGGATTCCCATGGTTTTGTAGCTAAAAAAACCTAGAAAAATGCCAAAAAATCGACTGAAATTCGTCAAAAATTCGAGCACAAAACAACAAGAAAGAAAGGGGAGAAAGGCCTATTGGGCGTGTGGGCCGGCCCACGCGCCTGGGCCGGTTCACAAGGGATTCGGCCCGTGCGTGTTCTCTGGCTTGGGATGGGCCATGGGCCCGTCCCGTTGGCCCGGTCGGCTTAGGCCTTAGGCTCGAGCCACGTTTTCGGCCCGCACGGGCTGGACGGCCTGTGCGCCGAAATTCATCATTTTTTTCTTTTCTTTTTTATTTCCATTCTCCCCTTTGTATTGGCTACTATATATACCCAAGTTTCACACATTTTTTTTCTAAAATCATTATAAATCATTTATCCATCATTTTTCACCAAAATGTTTCAATTATACATCATTTCCAACATTTATCCTATTATTTTTTCCAAAAATTGAAGAATCCTCCAAAAATTATATTTTTCTCCCAAGAATTTCATAAATTTCTCTAAAAATTTCATAATTATCCCAAAAATTCAATAATCAATCTTAAAAATCATTTCTCTTAAGAAATCACATTTCTCTTATAGTTTCATGTATTTTCTCCTCAAAATTACATTTTTTTCATTATTCTAATTTTCTTCAATAAATAAATTCGAAATTGAGAAAGTTTCATGTATTTCCATTAAAATTCAAGAAAATACACAGAATATATGTGTTGGATCCGTCAATCCAATGTCTAAAATATGGGTCATCACAAAAGGAATCTAATTCATGTTGAAAGAAACATTGCATTAGTTTAGCACGTGAAACAATCTTAGGAACAAGATAACCCAATCTGACACCAGATCGCAAAACAAGATTGCTTGAATAGCTACTAGAGACTAACAGTGGAAAAACAGGTAAAGATGATTAAGTAGAGGCAAGAGCAGTAGATCACACACCAGTACTGCTGTTGTAATTTGAAACAGGTGAGAGATCAAACTTGTACGAGCCATCATGTAGTATCCCTCAAAGCAGAACCTTCTTGGAAATAAGATCCTTCATAAGATGAAAAATTAGTATGGAATTCAAAGAAAACACAGTTATCTTTTCAAAATTGAGAGAAACTAATCAAACTTTAGTGATTTGAAGAACATGTAAAAAGCTTTTCAGGTGTAAAGTGAAGAGAAGGTGTAAGTAACAAAAGCAAAGAATAAAAAGCAATGTGCGAAATAGAAAGACTAGTATCATTTCCAATTAAAACTTTATTTTGTCCATGATAATTAGATCTGAAACAAAGACTATTGAAATCACTTGTTGTGTAATTCATAGCACATGAATTAGGATACCATAAATCACAAGCTACTACTTCAGGTGTAGCAAATAGTTTAGACATTGCATGGTTCCTCCTTTCTTTGATTTTCCTCCAAGAGAAGATGCAACAGAAGAGAATTTTTTTTAGTGTACTAGATCCATGACAATGACCATGAGTTGAAGGAGAAAAATTTTAACCCTAGAGAAAATCTGTGGTAACATTTATGGACTGTGTGTCCACTTGTACAACACGATTGATAGCATGGTTTTCCAGATCTCCCAATCTCTTCCTTGTACATAACCTCTTCCACCAAAAAACCAATAAGAAGTATTGGCATTGGCATTAAACAACTTACTTTCATGAGCAAGATTGGCAGCAGCAACAAGTTCAAAGGAAGAACCAGATGATTGATGATCATCGCAACACGTTATAACTGTAGTCACGATTTCATATTGTGGATCAAGGCCTCCAAGAATGTCTAGCGCATCACGGATCACATGCTGTTGAAAAGGAGATGCTCCAATATTGGCAAAAAGTGCTGACCTTTTTGATGTTCAGGAAGTAATTTCCTTAAACTAGTTTTGAAAAAGCATGGGTTGCATTAAGTAAAGCCTCGGGATAATTGAAAGAACATCACTAGGTGCATTAAAGAGCATCACTAGGTGCATTACTATGACCTGGATGGTAAGAGATATCAAAATCGTACCCCAGAAGTTTGGTAAGCTGCCAGATTGTTGTTTCGGAGTGTTAAAGGTTTGATGGAGAATGGAACAAAGATTTTGTGATTAGTCATGATGTTGAAATTTCAGCCAATGGATACATATCAAAGAACGACACCCGCACACAGACAGAGAATACAAGTCATACACACAGAAAGGTCTAAAAAGAACAATCCAAAGGGTGGAAACTGGGGAGGAAGAACAAAGATAGACCACATTCAAGATTCTGTACAGGGGGCAAGTAGTGTACAAAGGGCTCAGTTGAGTCTTCATTCTCTCCTTCCACTACTTGTTGGTTAAGGTTTTTGAATATGGCTTCAATTGATACCAAAAAATCCTTGTCTTTAGCATCTATGGGTCTGAATTGGACAACTCTGTTGTTATGGCAACTAATTCATAAAGCCTCGTCCATCAAAGTTGGAACTTTCCTAGGAGATCTCCATATCGTTCATTGTATATATACAAGGACCCCCAATGTGGGTTAGAACCGGAAGGCTTTTGATTCTTTTTGGTCTCCAAAGGTGATTTCAAGAATCAACCAACTGGCAAATCTGTAGCTTGTAAGAACTCTTATTCAGGTAGGACCAAGCCTTGACTACATTACATGATATATAAAGTCCATAACCACGGACGACCTGCCCTCAATTTTATCTAATTCTCTCATGGCCACTCACTATAAACCTACATATGATTCAAACCCATTCCTTTTTTCTATAAGATTTCATACTGATAGGAACAAAGTTGTGTGTTTGCTACGCCTTGGAGTTCTTCAGCTCCCTCTTGCCAAAATTCAATGGGATGAATATAATCAATAAGCCTTTAGATTTATGAAAAACTTTACTTATGGCAAAGAATTCTTGAACATAAATTGAAATTCTTTGCATTGAAGCCATTAAGACCATGCTAAGAAAGCAAAGTTGCTGCAACTTGTTCATGGGGTCTCATTTCAAAACCAATCATGTTAGTAATTTGCATCCCACCAAATATCCACTCATGCTAACAACCACTTATACTACAAATTCAATTGTGCACTTAATGCCTTGTCATTGCCTGTTAGACAATTATTACCACATTCTTGCCCCTTATTCATCTGCTAACATACACCCTTACACATGATTTTGTGTCAACACTCTTGTCGACCCTTGAAGCTCAACTTGCTTCTCAAGTATCCTCCCATCAACATACCACAATAGGCTTTGAGCAACACCACCATGTTCATCTCATTCGTGTTTCCTTGCTTACCGCATGCATTTGTGCATGGGGCTCCACTATCAAAGTCTCGTTATGTAGCCTCTAATATCACTTGTCATGACATACTCTTAGGACCGTCAATATCGCCCATGCAACACCTCAAATACACCTATTTTATTGACCAACCATTTGCACATACTCATATCTTAGCTCACCAGTAGTCTTAAAAGCCATTATTGTGCAAAACACCAATTAAGCATCTCTTATGGGATAATTGGATAACTTAGTCACGTCTCTTGCATAGCATCACCTCGAATTGTGCACTATACTTAATTATTTGGATGATTCCCCCAAGTGCGTCCTGTCTACTTGGATGACTCCCTCGAGTGCATCTCCTTGAGCACACTCTAGTTGATAATTAGATGATTTTTTCAACTTAAGCATTAATTTTTTTTTTATAAAATAAATCATAAAAAGGTGCTTAATTGCACAAAATTAATATATAAATCATAAATTTAGATTTTTAGAGGTTTTAGAAGAAAATAAAGATTTTCAGAAAAAATTATGAGAAATTATACACTTCCATGGCTATGCATAACATTTGTTTATTTAGCTAGATATTTATTTAATCTACTAATTAGAGTTTATTTTGTTTTATTTTTAGATTTTAAAGAGAAGCACACATGGAAGGGAGTTATTTTACAAGTTAAAGCCTCGAGCATGAGATCATTTCTATTCTAGGGCTTGATTTAACATATAGGCCATGTTTGTTACATGGGATAGGAATAGGATAATACAAAAAATTGTCCTAATCCGGTGTTTGGGATTACATAGGATTGGACAAAAAATTGTCTGGGCCCACTTATTTATCCTATGTTGGTGGGATAACTCAAACCCACCATTTTTTATGGGATTGAGTTATCCTATCCAAAAAAAAAAAAATTTTGAATTTTTTTTTAAAAAAATATTTTTTAAAAATTTTCATATCTCATCCTATCCTATCCCATCAAAATAATCATATCTCATCCTGTGCACCAAACGGGCCCATAGAGAAGAAAACATGGGGAGAGCTTCTTATGGGCGTTTTTATTTTTTGGGGTTTTTTGTTGTGTTTTTGAAGAGAAGAAAGGGAGAAGAAGAATGAGTGAAGGAGAGAAGATAAAAAATGTGGAAGAGTAGAGGAAGGAAAAGCCAAGGGAGATTGATGCAAACATTGAGGAATTTTTCAAGGTCTTCAAGTTTTAAGTCTTTTTTCTTGATTCTTCAATACTTCATGCTTTAGATTATAGTTCTTCGTTTGCTTGATTTAAGTTATGGTTTTCATTGAATCTATTTGTTTCAATTAGTCGATTAGCATGCTTTTAGAAGTGATTGATGCAATTTTAAATTTTCAGATTTTGAGTCTATTTAGTTGACAAGATTGAAGTTTTTTTTAGCTTGATGTTTATAATATTTTCAGATTTTGGGTTTATTATTTTCTATTAAATTGATTTTTTTTTAAGTTGTTAGTTGAAGTTTTGGTGTTTGGCTTGAGATTCTAAATCTGAATTTTGTTTGAGTTTGTTTATGGTAGATTAGGTTTGATGATATTCCCCGGTGAGGTTATTGCTTTTACTTTTAAAAGTTTGATAAGTGGATTGATTTTTTATTTTAGGTTTTTTTTTGTTTTTTGAAAATTAGATGTTAAAAGATTTGATGGGTTATTTTAGAATTATGGTTTTTTATACTAAAGCTAAAGGTTTTATTTTTAATTATTTTAATAGGCTTTTTAAACCTTAAAAGGTGTGTTGAATGTGTATTGTACCTATATAATGTCTTGATTAGATGTGATTGATAAAATGCATTGAATGCTTGAAATTTCCCATGATAAAATGATTAGATTTTATGGTGTTGATGTTTAATTGATG
>JAJIYU010015227.1:0-12796 GCA_030144865.1 Tinospora cordifolia
TAGTTGTGACCTAAGGTTTGGGGATAAACTCTTAATGGTCGATCTATGTACTTTACCTTTCTATGGCTATGAGGTAATCTTAGGGTTGGACTGGCTAGACCAGTACCAAGCCCAAATGGATTGTCCTAGGAGACGAGTGACCATAACCCTACCTACTGGTAAAACCTATAAAATCAATGGAGATATGCAACGACTACTAAGAAGGCCAACCTTAGCCATGATGAATTGCTTAAGGCAAAAGAATGAGTTCAAGGAACTCTTTGAAGAGGAACTTGTTGAATTAGAGAAAATCCAAGACCTAGCAGTGGTTAGTGAGTACGAAGATGTGACAGCTTACCCGGACTACCACCTGCTAGAGAATTAGAGTTCAAGATTGAACTTTACCCTAGAACCAACCCAGTAGCTATACATCCTTACAAAATGGCACCAGTAAAACTAATCGAGTTGAAGTCTCAACTCGACGAGCTCCAAGAGAAAGGCTTTATCAGGCCAAGTGAATCACCTTGGGGACCTCCTGTACTATTCGTGAAGAAGAAAGATGGTTCGAAGACTATGTGTCGACTACCGAAATCTAAACCAAGCTACAATAAAGAATAAGTACCATCTACCAAGGATTAACGACCTATTCGATCAATTGAGAGGAGCCACTCATTTATCAAAGATTGATCTTAGGTCAGGTTATCATCGATTGGGAATTAGGGAGTTCGACATATACAAGACAACCTTCAAAACAAGATACAAACACATTGAGTTCACCGTGATGCCCTTTTGTAACACCTCAACCCCCACATTCTTTGAGTTTTGGACATAACCACCATTATTCGACAATGGACTTAACCATTGGGCAAGTTGGGTCATGTTACTTTACAAGTGACACACACTTGACTTTCTATTTTTCAATACCTCATGCCTTAGAATAGATTCAAGAATACAAATATCATTCAATAAAATCAAGGCAATTAAAGATAACAAAAAATTCAACTTCTTTATTCATAAAAAGAAAGTACATAACTTCATAATATAAACTATTACATTATTGATCAAAAGAAATTCATAACCTCTAAAATAAAATAAAATTTCAGCAGAAGACTTATTCAAAATTGGGCAACATGCCCTTACATAAAAAAGAAACCTTTTTAAAAAAATAGAAACTTGCTAAAATCCAAATTCCATGGTCTTCATAGTTTGATTTCCTAAAAAAAAAAAGAAGAAGGGGTGAGCACAAAGCTCAGTGGATCTTTTTCAAACAACCATTTTTCAAATTCAAATCAATAACACATTCATATTTCAAACACTTATATACATTAGGCGTTTCAAACATCCATTTGTTTAAAGTTGAGATTTTATACCAAAAGGGTTTTGAAGCCCTTGATGTTCTTAACAAAGTACCTCCTTAGAATGAAATATAGCTTTTCTTAGCCAATTTCATTAGACTTTTGGACTTCAATGGTACTTACCGACCAACCAAGTACTTTGGTCTTAGAACCATATGAACTAATCATATGAAAAGAACCTCCATAGCAACCCACACATTTGCTATGATGGTACGTGGTTATTATCACCATCATCTTTGTTAAATCATATATTCTTGAATCATAAGATAAATTTCAAAACATGAAACTGAAATAAATAAATTCAGCATATGATCAAACTGAAAATTTAATCATGAAACAATCAAAATCATGCATCATACTTTGAAATAAAGCCTAAGCATGATATTAAACATGGCACAATTATTATGCATGCATAAATTCGAACAAGAATCAAATCTAAAACTGAAAATATATTTTAGAATGCTTGAACTGAAATTATTTTGATTTCAAAATCCAACAAACTATGAACATGCTAGAAATTTAAATAAGAAAAAGGGGTGTTAAAGAAATCACTTCCACCTTATGATGCTTTCTCCCCAAATTTTGAGCAAGAGTACACAATGTACAAGCACCAAGAAAATCACCCAAGATGAATCCTCAAACCAAAAACTTCTCACACTCAAGAGGGAAAAGAATGGTAAGAAGGGATGCCAAGAAGAGGGCTTAGAGAACAAGAGGAAATCTCAACTCTTGGTTCTTGGAATGAAAAGAATGGTGAGCATGGGGGGTTTATATAGAGTTTAAAGTGGCATAGAATGGCAAGTTTATAGTGTTCTCTTTGTAGGAAACTTGCCAATTCTTCAAAATTTTGTGCCCCCTAAGCATAGGAAAATAGCAAGTGCATTGGAATAATTTTTTGGAGTTTAGAAACATTTTCTCGAATTTTTTTGGATTTTTTTCGGAGTTGTATTCGAATTTTTAAGTTATAAATCATGGTTTAATCAGAGCATTAAAACTAGACCGTTGATGATCCTCGATCGCAGCATCAGATCACGATCAAGATTTTTGAATTTGCTGTGGATCGTCGAATTTCCTCGATCGTAGCACAGATCAGGGCGCTTCAGATCTCATCCGTTAGATGGGCCTCGATTGCAGCACAGTCGTTCGTGATCAACGAAATCAGTGTAGTCAGTTGATCAACCTCGAGAGCAGTACTGAATCGCGATCGAGATTAACAAATTCACTGTGGATCGTTGATCAACCTCGAGCGCAACACTGGATTGCGATTAAAAAAATAGTTTTGATCTTCACCGTTGGATGGTCCTCAAGTGCAGCGTCAGATCTTGAACATCGATTCAGGTCGCACGATTAACCTCGAGTGCGGTGTCGTTCACAATAAATGAAGCAAATCCAAACCGTTAGATTAGGCTAATCGATTATGTGCCATTGGATTTCAATGATTTGGTGCTCTTGAGCGTTGTTTTGGGCTTCGATTTCATTCATTGGATTGGACAAATCGATTTTGGACCGTTGGATGCAGTTTCTAATTACCAAAATTGCTAATTATACACTTTCTAATCGATGTAAACACTGATTTTTGCACAAATCCTTCCATTTTATTAATTTTCTAATATTTCCTCCTTTCTATTTCTTTAATATTGTATTTATTTTTTTATTTATTTATTTTATTAACATTGCCAACAATTAATAATTTATGTTTCCTTATATTATTTTTCATTTCTTCATTTCTATGTATTTATCTCATATTTTTATTTTCAGAGGGTAGGAATAATTATATAATTCACTCTACTTATTGGATAATTAATTCCATAATTGCATAATTAATTAATATTTGATAATTCCACTAAGCTTATCTCATTAGTTAGATCATCTTGATGCTAAGGTTTCATTTGCCTCCAATACTTTTTTTTATATTTTTTTTCTCAATGAATTTTATTTCCTTAATAATTCTTTGTTAACCAAATTATGAGGTATTACATGTTTGGTTTAACCAATGCCCCAGTAGCATTCATGGATTTAATGAACCAAGTGTTTAAAAAATACCTTGACCAGTTTCTGGTGGTATTCGTGGAGGACATCCTAATTTACTCAAAAATAGAAGCTAAACACTTGGAACACTTGCGAATAGTGTTGGAAACCCTCAGAAGGCACCAATTATATGCCAAGTTTAGCAAGTGTAAATTCTGGATGAAGATGGTCAAGTTCATTGGCCATGTAGTATAAAGGAAGGCATCTTTGTAGATCTAGAGAAGGTGGAGGCTATCATGAATTGGAAGCAGCCAAAGACGGTTACAGAGATCAAGAGTTTCTTAGGCCTAGCTAAATAATATAGAAGGTTCATCCAAGATTTCTCTAAACTAGCAAACTTATGGCCAAGCTAACCAGGAAGGGAGTTAAGTTTAATTGGGATGAGAAGTGCAAACAATCATTCCAAGAATTGAAGAAGAGATTAACAACGATTCCTATCCTAGTCACTCCATCCCATGGTGTTACCTTTACCCTTTATACTAATGCATCACTGAGTGGACTGGAACAGTATTGATGCAAGAAAGACAAGTAGTGGCTTATGCTTCGCGACAACTGAAGGTCCATGACGAGAACTACCCTACTCACGACCTAGAGTTAACAGCCATTGTATTTGCCCTGAAGATTTGTAGACACTACCTTTATGGTGAGAAATTTGATCTATTTTCAGATCACAAGAGCTTGAAGTACATCTACACCCAGAAGGAGTTGAACCTCAGGCAACAGAGATGGATAGAGTTCTTGAAAGATTACAAGTTTCAACTACACTTCCATCCGGTGAAGGCCAATGTAGTGGTTGATGCCTTGAGTAGGAAGTTCAACAAACAGGAGAAAGAGAAAGGCCAGATGTACCAGTTGATTGATGACTTTAGGCTGGGTGTGACTCTAAATGAAAAACAAGCTTACCTCTACACCATGTCTTGCCAACTGGATCTTCTGCATTAGATTAGGGACGAACAAAGGCAAGACAAATGGCTTACCAGTCTGATCAAAAGAGTTACGCAAGGCAAGCATGTCGACTTCAGGTTAGATGCTGATAATATCCTAAGACTCAGGGATAGGATATGTGTACCTTAAAATGGACAAAGTAAGCATACCATACTAGATGAGGCTCATCAAACCAAGTATATGATGCATCTAGGTAGAGATAAGATATACCAGAATCTTAAAAAGGCTTAATAGTGGAGAGGGATAAAAAAGAGACATGGCTAAGCATGTTTCTAAATGCTTAACCTGTCAACAAATAAAAGCAGAACACTGAAAACCCTTTGGCTTGTTAAAACCACTCCCTATTCTTGAATGGAAGTGGGATAATATTGCCAAAGATTTTGTTAGTGGTTTGCCCAGGAATCAAAAGGGAGAGGATATCGTTTGAGTGATTGTGGATTGTCTCACCAAAATGGCTCATTTCATGCCAAACAGATCCATAAATCAAGTCAGTAAGCTAGAAGAACTATATGTGAAGGAGATAGTAAGGCTATATGCGGTGCACGAGATGATAGTATCTTACCGAGACTCTCGCTTCACTTCTCAATTTTGGTAGAGCCTACAGAAGGAATTGGGTACTAAAATCACCATCAGCACTGCTTTTCATCCTCAGACAGATGGGCAATCTGAGACAATTATCTAGACCTTAGAAGATATGTTGAGATCTTGTGTTCTGGACTTTAAAGGAAATTGAAGCAAGCACCTGCACTTAGCAGAGTTCACCTATAACAATAGTTATCAAGCAAGTATCAAGATGTCCCCATATGAGGTTCTGTATGGAAGGCCCTACAGATCACGAACCTGTTGGATAAAACTTGAAAATCATGTTCTTACTTGGCCAGACTACGTGGAAGAAATGAACAACCAAGTCAAACTAATACGTAAGAGGTTGGCTACAACTCAGAGTCGTCAGAAGAGCTATGCTGACACGAGAAGGAGACCCCTAGAGTTTCAAGTAGGGGACAAAGTATTTCTACGAATCAGCCCTCATAGGGGTATTAAGAAGTTTGGTGTAATACCTTAAATCCTCTGTACTCAATTAAATGAAATTTATCATTTATTCAGTGAAATTTCGGTGCAAAATGAAATCAAGCTCATTTCGGGGCTAAATTTGGCAGGTTTCTAAAACTCTCATTCACTGCCCCTTGGGGACCCCAAACAACTTGAAATGAAGTAAGGTGACATGAACCAACTAAGGGGACAACATATCAAAAAATTAGAACAATTAGTCAAGGTTAAGGTTTTTTTATTTGCCAAACGCCCTTTAAGGGGTCCAAATTAGAAATAATTGTCATTTAGGGTACTTCGGGGGGTCAAAATGACTCGAAACGAAATGAAGTGACATGAACTAACAAAATGAATGACATATCCGAAAATCAGAACAATTGGTCAAGATTCGATTTTCATTTGCTTAGTGACCTTAGTGGGTCTTAAATAGTTTTTGAGGGAAAATCACCTTCGGCCAAACCATACCTTAAAATGTGCATTAGGTTTATGTGATTCCAATACGATAGGATATAAATCATATCTTCATGTAAATAAGGAGATATTAATTTTTATTTGATTTTTGTGAACCCATGAAGTCATGGCCACCCCTAACATGTGCAAGTCACATGGGTGGAACACCATGATCATGTGCACCCTACCCTACCCTAAGCTCCATGGGACGTGTCCATTATTTGAAACCATGAAGAACAATCCCATGTGCCATGTAAATGATCAAGTATGCCCACACCTATAGAAACCATGAAGAATGATTCTATGTGCCAAGATAAATGATCATGTATACTAAGGCTACATATAAAATGTCTCATAAGTGTGTGTATGGGCACACATGTGACAAACCCAAGATAGAAGTTTAATGAGAGTGGCTGATTTAAAGAGATATAGAACGATTCCTTCACCTAGAAAAAAAATAGAAAATAGAAACTTGCCTCATGTTCACATGTGGACCCAAAAAGGGGGAGAATCCAAGGGAAATAAGAAACATTCCAAAGCATTGTTTCTGTGTGTTCATATTAGAAACTTATTTGATTTTATGAATCACAGCATATTAGAGTATTTCCCTACTAATAGAGAACTTCCAAGAGAGATTAGAATGTATTCTAAACCTTTAATTGTGTTCACACACATAAAAGAAACAAATAAAGTTCAAAGATTTTGCTCACACTTGGATTGGAAACCTTAGTGGTCTCACTTGCTAACCATGAGCACACTTGCCTTTCTCACCCAAACCATCCCCTTATGGGTTTGGAAACATGCCCAAACGTGGTGGGCTGCCCTAGCTACCCTAGATACCCCCCTTGTGCTCATTAACACCTATAAATACCCCCTCTTGCTCACATTCATCTTATCCCAAAACAAAGAGTTAACACTTCCCTCTTTGTTTATTCTCGCCCTCTTCTTGGCACCTCTTCTCACTCTTTTTTCTTTCTTGTGTGAGAAGTTCTTATTTTAGTGTTTTAGAGAGTTGTTGAAATATTTTTGTTGATGATTAGAAGTTCTTGAAGTTCTAAAAGTAGTGGATAAGGGGAACTTCTGTCGGATTCTACAAAGAAACTCAAATTAAGGTGGATGGAATTTCTAGAACTCCTTCTTTACTACTTCAAGTCTTTAGTATATTCATGTTTGTTTTTAGATTTCAGCATGTTTATATTTTAGTTTGAAGCATGTTTGATCAAGTTTTATTTTCAATTCAACATGTTTTCATATTTTAATTAATACATGATAGCATAACATGCTTAGAAACCATGCTTAGGCTTAGTTTTGAATTTTTAAGCATGCTATGTATGTTTCCATGTTCTCTTGATTATTTAAATTCTGATATTAATTATTATGATCTTGTTTCATATATATTTGAAATTAAATATGAGAAAGTGAAGATAACAACCACGTACCATCATAGTAGTCTAAGTGATGCTATGGGTGTTCTTTGCATATACTTAGTGTATATGAGTAACATCACTAAGTGTGGATGTGTTTTAAAATACTTGAAATATGGACATGTGATTCTTATTTCCAATGGAATGTGACAAGATGAATTGTCATTCCATCCTAGAATAGGAGTATTTTAATAAAGAATATCAAGGGATTAAAAATCCCTTTTGGTCAAATATACAACACCAACAAGATATTGTTTAAGACGCTTAATGCTTGTAAGTGATTGATATTAGATGTACTTTTGATTTGAATTACTAAATTAGTAGTTTGATTAATAATCCACTGGGCTATGTGCTCACCCCTTCCTTTTATTTTTCAGGAATTTGAAATACATGATCAAGCTTGCTAAGGGATTAGAAACTCTATTTTTAGAAAGTTTCTATGCAAGGGCATATTGCCCAAATTTTGAATAAAGACTTTCGCTAAATTTTACTTAAATTTTAGAGTTATGTAATCCCCTTTTCAATATTTAAATTTCAACCATGTATCCCTTTATTTTATTCAATAAATAAAGGTTGAAGTTTTTCTTTTATCTCTCTTGTAATAGCCTTATTAAATTAGAATTAAATTATTTGGGTTGTGTGTTCATTGAGAAACAATAAGACTTGAGATAATAGAAAGTAATGCAAGTTGTGTACTTATAAATGTAACATTGGACCCAACCCACCTTGTGGTTGAGCTTAAACCTGTCTCTAGGGGGTTGGAGTGTTACATTCGGATTCAAGGGCAAGGGGAAGTTGTCACCGAGATTTGTTGGACCCTTTGAAATACTTAGGAGGATCAGAGAATGTACTTACGAGTTAGAAGTACCAAACTGGATGACCTTAGCCCACAATGTATTCCATGTCTCGATGTTGAGAAAGTATTAACTAGACCCTTCTCACATCATCCACCGGAAAGAAGTAAATGTTCAAGAGAACGTCACTTATGAGAAAGCGACAATTAGAATCCTTGATCACAAGGTGCAAAACTTGAGAACTAATAATATTCCCTTAGTTAAGGTGTTGTGGAAACATCATGGAATGGAAGAGTCTATCTTGGAGCTAGAGAGTGAAATGAAGACCAACTACTCACATCTGTTTACTAGGAACCCATGAATAATAAGTACAAATTTCGAGGACAAAATTCCTTTTAAGGGAGATAGAATGTAACACATACGAATTTTGTACGAATTTCAAATAAAATATTTCGTTTGAAAATTTTATAACATTTTCAGATATAAACTATGTATACTCTAAAATATGGAATAAATTAATTGGAAAACATTAGCATCTGAGAATAAATAATAAAAACATATACATATATGCATGGATATATGTAGTAGATAAATACAAGTATATAAAAATATTCATTGTGGTTGTAAAAATAATATTATGTAATATGTGTGTTAGTATAATGGGTGTTAAAATAACATCATATTAGTATAGATATATTAAACAAAATGTATGAGGAATAATAAGTGTGAATTTATGAATAAAATAAAATAAAATGTTATACACTTATATTTATCTAATGCAAGTATAACATTATATAAGTATTTAAATAATTGTATGTATAATATTATAGCATTATAACATTTATGAATATATATATACACACTAAATTATTATACATATAATTGTATAATATAGTATTGTTATAAATTTATAACATTATATTTAATAAATAGATAATTATATATACATATATAAACATAAAAAAAACAAACAAAAAAACATGTGTGTATATATATATAAGGTGTCTTTTTATTATCGAAACCCAATACTGAGCCCCTAGAACACACTAACTAGGCTTCCTGTGGTGATTCATAAGGTACAGTCCCTTTCCCCTAGGGTTTTCTCGCTTCTGCACTGATTCGAACCCATGACCCAGGGCTGAAGTACATAGATTTTATGAAACCCATTATCATTGAGCTACACCTTTTTTGTAGCACACCGACACACCGGATAGACCGGGTGACTCAAGGTACTATCCCCTCCCCTTGGGGTTTTCTCGCCTCTGCAAAGTTTCGAACCCATGACCTGGAACTTAAGTACATAGATTTCGTGAAATCCGCTACCATCGATTTCATGAAATCTATGTACTTAAGCCCTACGTCATAGGTTCAAAACTTCGTAGAGGCAAGAAAACCCCAAGGGGAGGGGATAGTACCTTGAGTCACCCGGTGTGTCCCGGTGTATCTGATGTGTCGGTGTGTTACACCAAATGAGATATATAAATTTATTTTAAATTCATGTGAACCCAAAAGTGTGTAATCAACCCTACACATGTGCAAGTCACATAAGTGATGATGCCATGATCATGTACACCCATACCCTAGAGACATCCCACATTGTTTAGAAACAATGAAGAGTGATTCCATGCACCTATGTCACATACAAAACGTCTCATGTATATGCAAGAAAACCCTAGCTATCCTTGTGTGTGTGTGTGCACCTAATTAGAAGATTTAGACCATGATCTTATGTCCATCAAGAATGATGTGGTACACACCAGCCCATGCAAGCGTGACATCCTAAGAGTAAAAGGAAAATTTTTCTATTACTTCCTTGTTTTGATGCCCAAGTAAAAGAAATAGATTAGAAAGATGCCATGCTCACATGATTACCTAAAATTGATGTCCCAAATAAAAATTATAAAGTTTCCTTGCACCTACATTGACTTGAGTCACATGCTAATAATCACATATCAACCTTGCAAATGAATCAAAAAATGTGGCCCTAGGGTGTGCATACACCTTGAAGCCAAAAGAGAATTGTTTCTATTTGATACATATATGGTGCCCAAGCAAAGTAATTAATTAGGGAAGATTCTTGCTCACAAAATCCGACAATTGAATATGTCCCAAATCAGATTAGAAGCCTTTCAAGACCTTTTTATGCTCACACATAATTAAGAAACCAAATGAGAATAATATATTGTGAAATTGGAAACCCTAAACCCCAAAACTTGCCAAACTGTGCTCACATAAGGAAAAGGAAAAGATCTTCAATGTAAGCCATCCTCTCTTGGTTTATGGAAACATGTTCTTTGTGTGCTACCCCAAATGCCCAAACCATGCCCCCATGTGCTTTGAAAATCCATATAAACTTGCCTCATGCACTCATTCTTCTATGTTCCAAAACAAGAGCATACTAGTTTCTCTAATTTTCTTTAGCCCTCTTTTTGGCAACCCTTTTATTCTTGAGTGCTTTGGTGTTTAATTGAATGTCCTTGAGTTGTCTTTAAGCGTTAGACATGTTAAAGAAGGGAAACTCTACCGAAATTTCAATAATCTTCAAGTTAAGGTGGAAGTAACTTCTCAAACTTCTATTTTTCCTGCTTAATTTAATACCATGTTCATATATGCTTGATTCCAATTTAGTATGCATATTTAGGTTTGAAGAACATGATTTAAATTTCAAATTTGCATGTATGTCATGTTAGTTGATCATGAAACCATGTTATTCTTAGATTATGCATGTTTAGGTTTATTTTAAAGTATGATGCATATTAAGTGTTTGTTTTCATGCCTTTAATGTTTATGTGTTAAACATGCTGAAATTATTTTATTTATGATTCATGATTATGAAATTTATTGAAAGATATTGAGATTAAGAACCACGTACTGTCACAGTGAACATGAGGGTCACTGTGGGTCTTCTTTACATATGATTAGTTCACGTGGGTGATGTCCCAAAATACTTGGAATATGGGTTAGGCCCTAAGTCCATTGAAACTTAGCATAAGGAATGTCTTTTTACTCAATGGAGGTATTTTGATAAAGAATATCAAGGGCCTTGAAACCCTTTTAGTCAAATTTACAACTGTAAACAAAATATTGTTTAAAACCCCTAATGATTTACAAGTGCTTGAATTGAATGTGTTGTTTGTAACACCCCAACCCCCTAGAAACTTGTTTAATCTCAACCACAACGCGGGTCGGGTCCTATGTTACATTTGCAAGTACACAACTTGCATCACTTTCTGTTATCAAGTCTTGTCATTTTTCAATGAGCACACAACCCAATTATTTAACTTCAAATTTAATAAGACTATTACAATAGATATAAAAGAAATATTCACTCTTTATTTACTTAATAAAATAAAAGAGTACATACTTTAAACTCTTGTTTACTCAAATAAGTAAAAGATTACATGCTTTAATTCAAATAACTAGAACTTGAAAGAGAGTACATAGCTCTTAAAAATTGAAATAAAATTCAGCGGAAGTCAAATAACTCTAAAGTAGGCAACATGCCCTTACATTGAAAAAAGAAAACTTTCCAAAAATAGAAACTTTCTAAATATAGCTATTTGCCATCATATTCAATTTCCTAGAAATGTTAAAAAGAGAGGGGTGAGCACATAGCCTAGTAATCACACATCCAAATTCACACACTTTCAAACATTAAGTGATTCATACATCAAATTGGTTCAAGTTGACGTTATGACTAAAAAGGGTTATACTCCCTTGATGTTCTTGATTTAGATACCCCTCTTTAGAGTGGAAAGATATTTCTTTGTTACTTTTCATTGGATGTCACGTACCAAGTATCCCTGAGTTGCACTTTGCAACCACACACTCCAAGTATATGTTAAGAACACCCATAGCACCCATACGGGTTACTATGATAGTACGTGGTTCTCATCTCCACTTTCTCATATTTAAAATCACATAATCATGAAAAGAAATTCAGAATATAAATCTTAGAATTTTAAACAATCAAGAAAGCATGGAAACAACATATGTCATGCTTAAAACTTTAAAATAAATCCTAAACATAGATTATAAATATGGCATGCTCTCATGAGTGATTGGAACATAAAAACAAGTTAAACTAAAAATAAAACATGATTAAACATGCTGATAACTAATATTAAACATGTTAAAATCTAAACTAAACATGCATGAACAATGCTAAGAATTCAAAATATGAAGATAGTGTTCTAGAAATCCCCTCCACCTTATGATGTATTCTCCCAAAAATTCAACAAAGGTTCCCAACATCTAAGCACTTCCAAAGACCAACAAAAATCTCTCAAATCAACTCACTATAATACTGAAACTGAAGTTTCTCACTTATGAGCACAAAAGAAAAGAGAAGTGAAAAGAGATGCTAAGAAGAAAGCTTTAGAAAGAATGAGAGGAAATCTCAACTCTTATTCTTAGGATGAGAAGAATGAGAGCCTAGAGGGGGTTTATATAGATTTTTAGTGACCATAAGGGGACATCTTGGGCAACTAGGGCACCTTACAAAGTTTGGGCAAGTTTCCAAACACTCATGGGATGGTTTGCATATAATAGGGCAAGTGTGCTCATGGTTTCGAAATTAGGACCACTAAGGCTTTTTATTCATGTGTGAGCATATATGTGCTTTCTTATTTAAGCTTGATCATAAAATCAGATTTGGAATGGTTCCTATATCATTTAGGATGTCCTCTTTGATGAAATTTTGTGAGCATATCTAGTTAAGTAAGTGTACATGTGAGCATATCTTGGATTTTTCCTCTTTTTGGCATAATGAGAG
>JAJIYU010015228.1:0-12784 GCA_030144865.1 Tinospora cordifolia
TATATTTTTAAGTAATTTTTAATTCGTTTATTTTTTTCAAGTTGTCTTTCTCTTGGTTAAAAGAAAGAGGTGAAAGTGTCATTTAAATCAGGTGACATGAAGACATCTTCACTTGAGATTTTTTTTAAAGCGTAAAAAAAGAGAGAAATCCTAAATAAAAAACTCAATATTTAAAAAAGAAAATTAAAAAAAACTTACATTGAAGGCGTCTTTTCAAAAGACGCCTTCCATGTAAATAGGAATTTATATGGAAGACATCTTTTCAAAAGACGCCTTCACACATAGATTAAATAAAATTGAAAAAAGCCACCTGTGCATATGCGTGGCGAGGTACTGTTAAAAAGTGGGTATAAATGAAATAAATTTGAGAGGTTAAACATTTTTAAAATAATTTATTTTTTTATATTATTTAAAAAAAAAACTCCCTCGATTCAGCTACTACATCCCCAGCGCAACTTTGCGCCGAGTTTTGACCTCATCTTCTTCAACATTTCAAAAAAGGTTAATGGATGAATGAATCCTATTACATTCAACTTTTTGTAAAATAGTTTAATTTTTTTTAAAATTAATTAAAAATATAAATTTTATTATTTTTGTGGTAATTTTATCTTACACATGATTCTTATTTGGCATATTACATAGCATAAAATTCATTTAAAAAGTTATCATATTAACTTGTGCGTTATCAAAATATTAATATGTAGTGCTCAATGCAAAGCTGATATGACAAATGAATGTAGACATTATCAATGTGATAATTTATTTTTAAACATTCATGTAAACATTCACGACAGACAAATTTTAAAAAAACTAAAGAAAAAATAAAGTCAATTCTTCAAAAATGAAAATAAAAAACAGTCCACACTTATGTTAAATATCACTTTCAATTTTAATGTTAAGTAAAATTACATGCCACCTAAAATGTTCTTGACATGAATAATTTAACACTTTTTCGTGAATACACATTTACATTAATGTTCATGAAAAATGCTTAAGATGGGTAGAATACAATTTAAATACTCCAAAGACGAGGTCTATTTCTAATGAAGTTTTATTATCTATTATAATAAAGAGTAATATTTATGATTTATAATTTTAATCACATTCAAAGTTAAATTTATAAGGTCCTTTCTTTGAGTTTATATAATATAAAGCTACAAGCAAATGTCCAAAACTTTCAAGGACTATAAAATTAATCAGTAAAATATGATTTTCTTGCATCACATTTTAAATAAACAATTGTTTTCGTTATACATAATGTGAAGGTACTCCTGTAAGATGATGATGTAAAAATAAGGAGAGTAGCCAAATAAAGATTAAGTATGAGCTATATCGACCCAAGTCCACTCCTTTCATTTTTTCGATACTATAATCATTTTTAATTATTTTTAAGATATGTATAAATTACACAATATCTTTAAATTATACACATCCCCGAAACATCCAAGAATAATCAATATTAATGTCAAATAAAAGTGATCACGAGTTACAGTAGATGATTTCTTGCTCCAGTTATGAATCACCCTAACCTTAAGCATATCTCTAGTTCCGGTGCTAATTCTTCCTCTCAGCCTTCTGAATCACCCTAAGTTTCGCACTTCTGCTTCTGCGGTTCAACTGCTCTTCCTCATAAGATGGTGTTATGGGCCGCTTCGTGAGAATTGTCCCATTACTGCCATATATCCTTTGTTTGATCCACGTTTCATCATTACTCTTGTCACCTTGTTTCAAAATACAAGATCTCTCTTCACTATCAAGTGCGTGCTCCTTGCCTATGAGATCAAGAAAAGTCTGCTTCACAATCCGGTCCTCCAAGCTGTGAAAGGAGATGACAGCGAGCCTACCACCAGGGGAAAGACAGTCAAAGCAAGCATTAAGGGAATCTTTTAGTGTTTTCAATTCATCATTAACTGCTATCCTCAGTGCTTGAAATACACGAGTGGCCGTTTTGATCCATCCCTGCCTTCCTGTAATTATATTCAGAACATACAATCAATACTTTTCATCCAATGCCTCAGCCAATCTTTCAGTTGCAACTTGCAAATCAGGACTAACATCAACCAATCAAAATATCCTCCACCAACTAAACGGGCATGCTAGTTGAAATCTTTTTAGTTAGACAAAGCATATCAGTTGAAGAAAATAGCAATAGACATATCTACCATAGGATTCTGAACAAGTCAATCATTTAGAACTTTACCTACAATCTTTGGTGACACTTTCTGCACAAGATTCACAAGTTCCCTAGTGGAATGCAAGCCCCCAACTAAACGAGCTTCAGCAATTTTGGCTTGAAGCAAGCGCCAATTGCTTTCCTCCCCATATTCTCGGAGGATTTGTCCCACTTCAGCCTCAGGCCATGAGTTTAATATGTCCTTCGCCATTAACGTTGCCTGTCATAAACTGAGTGAATGCCATCAATACACAACTTGCACAAAAAAGGATAGTATAGCATTAAATGTCTGGTCTATGTTTCAATCCAAAGATTAGCAACATAATGAAAGCATAGCAATAACCATAATAAATTATAGTTCAAGCCTTAAGAAAGTTGACAAGTTGAGTGGCTGGGCATCTGGTTTTAAAAAAATGATTCATGGAGTTGTCCAAAGAAATTTTATAAACTTCATTTTCTCTGAAGTACAATGGTACGCCTTTATTCCCCAAAATGCCCAATGTGAATGTGGTTATGTATTGTGACGCCACTATTAGCAAAGGTTCACAGAACAACTTGAAAAGCCAACCACTTTTTTTGTTTTTATTATTATTATTCTTTTTGAGGGGAAACAGCATATATTTTTGTTAATAATGGAAGACATTAAATAACAATGATCCCCATAGGTGATTAAAAGGACCAAAGCTGAAACAAAACGGCCCAACTAAAAAAAAAAACAGAAAAAAAAAAAGAAAAGAAAGAAAGAAAGAAAACAAAACAATAAGTCATACACCCTACTTATACTCAAACAGAGACAATATCCATTAATAATTTAGTAGATGTGCTCAAGCAAAAAATGCAGTGGAGGACAAGAACATGCTAGACTTATACGCAATCTACAATAAATCCCCAATCCCTCAATCTTAATGTTTCACCATATATCCATCTTAGCATGTGCAATTTTATAAACTTCATTTGTCAATTGCAGTTTGTTTACTTCCTAGCATTTAGACCCATATGGCACAACTATCTAATAAAAGGGCAGCCCATGAAAAAAGCTCCTGCCCATGTGGCATCACAAGGAATGGTTATTCCAAATAGTTGGTCTAAAATGGTTTTTAAAACTTTTCCTTAAACTTCAATATGATGTGTTGATCATATAATACTTTATTAGGTCTTACCATCTTGCTTTAACTACATGATTTACATTATTTACAATTTGACATTCTTGATGAACTACAAATCCAAAAACCTAAAATCTTAACTTCATAGTATGTCTTGCTTTTCTTTTTCTTTTTCTTTTTTTTTTAAAAGAAGAATTAGTTTTTTGTTGAATAACCAGTTCAATCACTGGACTATACTTTCAGGAAGAAATTAGGCCAACTCTTGACCCATCAATTCCCCTCGCCTTTAGGGTATGGTAAGAGCTGAACCTTTTTTTCTTTTCTTTTCTCTTTTTTCTTTTTATTTTTTTTGAAAAGAAACAAACATTTTATTACTAAGAAAAACACAGTATAATAGATAAACACATGATCACAACCCAAATAAGTACAATCATATATCCAACCAATGAAAGAAATACATCTGTCCCACCCAAAGAACCAATCCGAGACTAAGAACCCACTATTCCACTTGGATGTGACATCCAAGAGCTGATAGTAAGCTTAAATGATTCCCATACTGCATCTCAATCATGCAATACATCATGGAACGTGCGACTGTTTCACTCCAGCTATAACCCCCAAACTGTGACAAGATAGCAATCACATGACCTTGTGCACATGTTTAGGCAACCCACTGAGATGACAAACAACTTAAAGCACTCTTCTATTGATGTGGGTCCAATGAACTGAAGTCCAGAAAAGGAGAACCACTTGCACCAAAAGGAGAACACAAAAGCTTTTAGACCTTTGGTGTTCCAAGTCTATCTTGTTTCTTTACCAACTTTACCAACTTTGTGATCATTATCGTTTCATTTGTATTTCTACTTCCAATAAAAATTACACTAATAATGCATTCATTATTAGCCCTAATCTTAAAATCTATACATTTTAGATCATCTGTCCAAAGCTCTAGTTTAGAATCTATTCCATATTTAGTTTCATCAATCAACACTACATCACCTAAAAAAACATACATTATTGAATATCTTCTCGAATACTCACAGTCAATTAATCCATAAACAAGCACAAAAACACAAAAACTTAAGGTAGATCCTAGTGTATACCTAAAGTAATGGGGAGCAAACTAGTTTTCTTATTGTTGTTTTCACAATTCTAATTATTTGATCGCATACACATCTTTTACCAATTTATGTACCTACTAGTAATTCCAGTTCCAAAAACCACTATATTCTGTCTCCATAAACTCTATCAAATTCTTTTTTCTAAATCATTAAATACCATGAGAAGGACTTTCTTCTTTTCCCTAGACCTTTCCATCATTGTTCTTTAAAAAATAAATAGCTTTCATCGTCAATTTCCAGGTATAAGTCCAAATTGATAGTTAGACACAAAAGTTTCAACTCTTACACGATGTTTTGTTACTCCTTCCCACAATTTTATTCCATGACTTATCGATAGATCCATTTGCAAAGTCTCCTTGTGAAATCATTGGCAGGAAAATCAAATACAGTAAACAAAAGAACATAGAGGACCAGAAAAATTTCACTGACAAAGTTGGAAAAACAAATAGTCCAGAAAAGACGGAAAGGCGCTACTGCCAGGGCACATGAAAGTTTTCACATTTCGCTCCTACAAAACTTTCTTGGTCTATGTCTCTAAAGATAGCGTAGACGTAATTATACAGGAGAAACCAAGAATCAACATGTACCCCATCTCATTAAGAGCTGAAGGATATCTAATGGCTAAAAGTAGGTCTGAAGCAAGTTATGGGATGCCCATGAGGTGAAAGTTTTAAGAAGACCTGCAGGGGTCGTAACTACATGCTGTTTCTCGAAACCTACACCAACAATCGAGGAAGCTTCCTCAAGATTGTAAAAGTGGTTCAAGGCGCCTTCCAAATCATTTTCATGCTAAAGGAGAACAAAATCAACACCTAGATAGCATTGATCCAGATTCTCAAAGAACTTACTTCAGGACAGAAAAGAAAAGACAACCACAACAAAAGAAAGAAGAAGACCAATGAAGGAAAGCAGTCTTTCATAGGCAATACGATATACAGAAGGCGAAGCAAAGCAAGAACGGGCACCAAAAAGAGGAAATAGTCAATGAGAGGATCAAAACCCAAAAATGAAACAAAGATTCAACCAAAAGTCCAATATACACTCCAAGAAGCTCCAGGTGGTAAGGAGTTCAGATAAGACACATGGCTGGAGATAGAAGAGGAACTGTAGTAGATTCTTGGGAGGAACCCTAACCTAACTTTTGTCGACGCAACAAGACTGGTGCTCCAATATTAAAAGGGAAGAGGTTTGACTTTGGCAGTTGACAAAGGGTAAATTAACCTCATTCAAATGTGATATCACAATGACCATGAAATTCTTTTAGAAGGAGTGGGAGATTGTGAAAAAGAACATCTTCAACTGCATGGCTGAATTTCACAATGATTCCATCATTAATAAAAGGGTCAATGCAACATACATCTACCTTATCACCAAGAAGTACAACTCAATTAAGATCACAGAATTCCACCCAATAAACTCGATAACCAGCATCTATAAGATCATAGCAAAAACCCTTGCAAACAGACTAAGGAATGTTCTTCAACATACGGTAAGTGAGTTACAAATGGCATTTGTCAAGGGTAGACAGATCTTGGATGCTATCCTAATCGCCAATGAGGTGGTTGAAAGATTGTAGGGTGGAAAAGAAAAAGGGCATCCTCCTCAACTTGATTTTGCTAAGGCCTATGACTCGGTTAGGTAGGGTTTTGTGGATTACGTGTTGAAGGCAAAAGGTTTTGGTGATAAATGGAGGCAATGGATCAAAGCCAGCTTTACATCAGTCACCTACTCTACTTTCATCAACGGGTGACCCAGAGGAAAGTTCCAAGGACAAAGAGACCTAAGGCAAGGAAACCCACTTTCGTTCTTCCTGCTAACATTGGTAGCAAATGCTTTCACAAGAATAATGGAGAAGGCAGTAGCAAAGTGAAAAATTGAAGGTCTAAAAATAGGAAAGGAAGATATCCATCTAACCCATCTCCTCTTTGCAGACGACTGTTTGATATTCATGAAGATAACAGCAAGGAAACAGAGAAGGTAATGGATGCCTTATATGCTTTCTGCTTCATATCAGGTCTATCTATAAACACGGCAAAAAGTCAACTGGCAGGCATCAATATGGAAGTAGCAGAGATTGAAGGCCTGGCTGCAAATTTGAAAGTCTCAGTGGGAAAATGGCCTTTAAAATAATTGGGCCTACTGCTAGGAGGCAGCCCCAACAAATTAGAATTCTGGAACTATGTGACCCAAACAAGATCAAAGAGAATAGAAGGCTGGAAAGGGAGTTACTTATCCGGAGGAGGTCAACTACTGCTTCTGAAAATTGTTTTGAGGCCAGCCCACCATATTTCCTATCTGTCTTCAAAATGCCTAAAGGAGTCACAAGCAAAGTTGAATAGAGCATGCACTGACTCCTTAGGAAGCACGAAGCCCCAGAAGGAACAACATTTGGTCAATTGGGACCAAGTCTGCTGTGACACCCAACGAGGAGGATTGGGTGTGGAAACATCATAAATAGAAACAAGGTCTTGATGGAGAAATGGCTATGGCGGTTGTATAAGCAGCCAGGAACACTATGTGCCCAAATAATCAAAAGCATCCACGGACAGCAAGCCACAGGAAGAGAGGTAGGGGTGAACCAAAAATGTAGCAAGAGGTCTCCCGAAAAATCTATTGCAGCTTTGTACCCACTGTTCAGAACCCAGCTACGATGAAAAGTGGGCAATGGAGAAGAGGCCCTATTATGGGAAGACAAATGGTGCAGAACTGATAGCCTAAAGGACACTTTCCCAACTCTATATAAACTATCAGATAGACATAATGCCCCTATATCAGAGTTCATACATCACACCAGGGAAGGAGGGAGAGTGAGTTGGATGTGGGACGTGCATATCAACAAGAACATCAGGGAGAGTCAGGTCCAAGGAATTACAGACCATATAAACCTGCTACAAACCTATCAGCCATCAGAGGACGCTGATAAAGTGGAATGGATGGGGGAAAAAGACAACACCTTCACAGTGAAATCCTTTACCAAACAACTGGATAACAGCAGGACTAACACCACTCTTCCAACAAACCCACCTAATTTGGAAGACAAAAGTCTCAACCAAATCCAAGATTCTAGCATAGCTTATCTTCCTTAATAAATTAAATACTACTGAAATTATGTAAAGAAAACTGTCTAACCACTATATGTAACCGTCCATGTGTTGCTTGTGCAGGAGCAGCAAGGAGACGACAAAGCATCTTTTCAACACTTGGAATAGATGGCAGCAGGGATGCCACATTATCAAGCCAATGTTGATGGGGGAAGAAGTGCAAGAGGAAGGGCACAATCAAAGCAAGACTACTATCGCATACAGGCAAATTATAACTTTTGCTACATGGTTCAGTATATGGGAGGTACAAAACAATAGAGTCTTTACCAATGTTTGCAAAAATGTCTCTACAAATTGGGAAAGATCCAATATTTTGTTTTCTACTTGGATCCATACCACAAAGCTCAGCAAAGGATGTAGCTTCAGGAACTGGATTGACAACTAACAAAATAGTTTGTACTCCATGTAACCTTGTAGTTGTCCAGATTCCTCATCTAGTAGCTAATTATTAGTAATATAATCTATAGTTTCCTTTCAAAAAAAAAAAGTGATATCACAATGGAAGAATGGGATGACGATGAACGTTTGGAAAGTAGAAAGATTGAGTGTCAATGTAGCTAGATTGGAATTCTGAGAAATGGAATATGGTCAACTTCACAAAGATTGCAAAGGAGTACAAAGGTTTGCTTGACATGGCCGAAATCACAATCACGAATAGAACCAAGGAGATGGCAATCATGAAAGTTCAGGGGTTCCACATGGGTTCCTTTTCGAAAACACAATCGTGAATAGTGTCTTGGAATATAATGGGTTGTGGCTCCAAAGAAAAGAGACGGATTATTAAAAAAAAAAACAAAACAAAACAAAACTAAACTAAACTTTGGACGCAATTTGACCACATATCATCACCCTACAAGAGATGAAAAAAAGCGAATGTTTCCCCTAAAATAATGGCCCAAATATAGCGTAAAAGATTCACAAGCTAGGTGGTTCTTCCAACTTTAGGTATAGCCTGGGGGACCCTAATTGCATGGGACAAGAGGACAATGAAAGTGGTGGACTAGTTCTCTACCTTCTCCACTTCCATCAAAATTTGGGGAGAGAGAGAAATCTTCTAGTGGTTCACAATTGTTTCAGGCGCATAAACTAATGTGACGCACAAATTTTTTCCATATTGGTTGTTTTGCAAGGTCCATGGTGCGTTGGAGAGGATTTCAATGTAGTAAGGAACATAGGAGAGAAATGACAATGTTCATAGCAGACAAATACAAATCATACTTGGATACGGTCGTTCAAGTGCAAACACGGTAAACACGGTCGAAGAAGACAGCGGAGATCGAGGAGGAAGAAAGTAGAAATAAGGTGGTTTGGAGAAGAGACACGGAAGGACAAGGTCGACTTCACAGGAACAGGGATGCTGGTGGTGAAGCTCGTCGACAACACTGTGAGGAAAAGAAGTTTCTAATCATTCGAACATCGAATGAAACTCCCTAGAAGGTGGTGAAACAATCAGTCTAGCAGTTACAAAAACGGGAGATATTTATTAAGCGTCTGGATGTTGCAAGGGGAATCATCTTCCGTCACGATAAGGTGGCTATCTCGATCCTTAAAGAGAACCAATTTCAAACTCTTCAACAAGGTTTCTACATCGAGGAATGGAACGAAGGCTGGAGTGAAGGAGAAGTGAAGGTGGCACGCAGAAACAACTGGATGGGCGTGGAAGGTATATTACCAGAGAAATGGAACATCTATACTTTTGATAAAATCGGCGAAGTCTATGGAGGGTTAATCGACATTGCTCGAGTAACCAAATCAAATAAATAAATAGAAATGACTTTCTTAAGACTGAGAGGGCATGATTCCAGATTTTTGCCTAAAGAATTCGAAATCTATGATGATAAAGGCATTCAAAATCTAAGGTTGGTAGAGTTGGAGCAAAACTAGGCAATGGAAGTGAAAGAATTGCGAATGCAAATATTGGAAAAGTTCACGGACGATCATCGGAAAGGGTTAATGCATGTCGAAAAATGGAGTTTCGGTGGCCAGCAACAATCGAAAATCGATATTCTGAGTAGTGATGAAGACGACACGACAATCTAGGAAGATGACGTCAAGTGAAGGACGGTGCGACAGCCCTCAGACGACGGAGCAAGGCAACATTCCAAGCTGCTTAGAGTTGGGGGGCAAGCAGCCACAGGGGAGAAGACACGTGGTGTAGCTGGTTGCACCGACTCCAAAAGGCTCCAAGAAGATCTGGGTCGAAACTTGACCCGATGGACTGAGGAAAAAAGGATAGCAATTGAGCCATCCTCACAAGCCCAATCACGACATCCACAAGACACCAAAAACAGGCCAACACAAGGGACTTTTTCAAAGGCCCTTGCAAACTACCGTTTCACGATGGCATTTCTCCCAGCTCTAGTTCACCTCCTGGATAGGCATGGAGCCGACCAAAGAAGAGGCTCATGCTGGACGGGGAGGGGGACAAAGAAGCTAGACCGGACGTCACGCATCGAACCTGGACTTCATGGTAGCAAAGGGGTCGGGCCATAGCAATAAAGTGGACGTATAGCGACCCATTTTAAAAGTTTATAAACGGGATCGAATAGGCGCAACCCAAAAAAAAAGGCATCTTGGCCTATTGGGAAGGCCAGAATGAGGAAGAATTGTCGACGTTTGAGGATGACACCGATTCGGATTTCCATGCCTACGTGACTCAGTCCGAGACAGAGAGAATATCTGAATCAAAGAACACCATGGTGGAACTGACAGCAGACGAAGCCGGACCATTGAGTGGCACCTATCATGGAGGAGTTGGCACTCAAACCCAAGTAAGCTTTCATGCACATGCTACCTCTCTATCCAATTCTTCTCTGGGATCTGAGCAATCTGGGCAAAGTTACATACCTCCTACGCCAAAAGTTAGACCACATTGGCAGCCTTCTACATCTCTTTCGGTTCATGATCAGGAGGGGGAAGAAAAAATGATGGGTCAAGGGGCTGAAAATGATAATCAATAGATCAACCAGCAATAAGAATTTGACAGAGTCCGAGACTTCCTGTAATCGATCAACGTGCAGTTGATCGTAGTTCAGTAACAGTTGTCGAGTTGTTTTTGGGAGTGTAGTGTTCCTAATGAAGATTTTCAGTTGGAATATCTGGGGGTGTGGGCAAAAGGATACGCGGAGACTCATAAAGAAAACCATCTTCGCTTCAAAAGCTGACATCATTTCCCTGCAAGAGACTAAGAAATCTGTTATGGACCGAGATATCGTTGCGGAAATGTGGAAGCACAGATTTGTATATTGGGTCCATCTTCCAGCCACGAGTTCCTCGGGAGGTATTCTGATAATGTGGGATACTCGAAACATTGCAGTCATAAAGAAATGGGAAGATAGTTTCTCTCTTACTATTAAGTTTATAGATAGACATGGAATTACGAGGTGTTTCATAGCAGTGTATGGACCCTGTGATAAAAAAGGCAGAGAGGGGTGTTTTACCGAGATATCCGCAATCTTGGTTAATATCCAATGCCCTTGGTGTATTGGAGGAGATTTCAACATGGTTCAAAATGTGGCAAAGAAGAAAAACAATAACCATAGGTCTGGATCCATGAAAAATGTTTGACTAATGGATTCAGGACATGCAGTTTTAGGAGCCAATTATGAAGAATTGATCCTTTACTTGGAGTAGTGATCGAGAAAATCCTACTATGTCCAAGCTGGATCGATTCCTCTTTAATGAGCAGTGGGGAGAACAATTCAATCACTAGCAAGTCTGGGGTATCCAAAGATTAACTTCAGACGACTGGCCTATTCTGCTAGACACCGAGAAGGTGAGATGGGGCCCCGCTCCTTTCAGGTTTGAAAATGTGTGGTTACAACGGCATAGTTTTAGATACTTAGTGCAAGATGCTTGGATGAATGATCAAAGTTAAGGTTGGGAAGGGTATAAAACTATGCAAAAACTTCAGAACCTCAAATCAAAGTTGAG
Organism: Tinospora cordifolia; assembly: GCA_030144865.1. NCBI lineage: Eukaryota > Viridiplantae > Streptophyta > Magnoliopsida > Ranunculales > Menispermaceae > Tinospora > Tinospora cordifolia. The sequence goes on from JAJIYU010015228.1 coordinate 11,432, forward strand.
AACATGGAACATGGAGTAGAAACCAGAAAGATGAAGAGGATGTTAGGTTAGCTATCCTTATAATCGACCTTCAGCAATTGGATAGAAATATTGAGAAGGAAGATAATCCCAATTTCTGGGAGAAAAGGAAAAAAACTTTTCGGAGAAGTTTTGCAGTTAGAATGCAAATAGGAAAGGAAGTCCACACAAACGGGCCGGAGTCGACCAAGCCCAGAAGTTGATAAACATAGCGGGGCCCACGGACTTAGGAAGCAACACAGATATGTTCAAGAGAGGGCCCGAGCAGAAAGCGGAGGTGACTAGTTATAAAAGGTTGGACTGTGCTGACCCGAAGGTCTACAGGAGAAATAAAATACAACAAAGAAAGAGATTCGAGGCCCAAGCTTGGTGGGAGCTACAGACGGAAGAGAGTGACTCGGAAGACACACTGGACTCGAAAGACCAGAAATATCTCATGCAAACATATTCTAAAAGGGTGGAAGAAACACAACAAGAAGAAGAGGATTCTATAGCAGAGGAGGAACCAGTTTCAGAAGAAGATGAAGGGCGACACCAGGTATTTAATCCTTTCTATGCCCCCACCATCTCTCTATACAATAGTGAAATTGACAATTCTGGACCAAAAGGAAATCTCAGGGTGGAAGGAGAAAACAGATATAAGAAAAACGAGGCCCCGGAAGGGAGGCAAAAAAATATGAGTATGACAGAAGGGAAAAATCAAATGATGAGAGGAGATGAGGCAAGTAGGAAAGAACAACAGGCCCAAGACAGGGAGATTAAACGAGTTCAGAGGTTCTTGGACTCGTTGAATTCTCAGCTAGTTGAGGTGCAGTAAGGTAGAGGTTCCCAGGGGTTGTGCTTGTCCATGAAGATCCTTAGTTGGAATGTCAGAGGTTGAGGTTCTCCCAGGAAGCGTCTTCTAATAAGAAGGACAATCACTGCAGCCAAAGCGGATTTGATCACGATCCAAGAGACTAAGAAACACAAGATAACAGACGACTTGGTAGCAAAAATTTGGAAACGAAGGTATGCAAGGTGGGTGGACAAACCAGCGAATGGCTCAGCTGGAGGAATTCTCATTATGTGGGATACCAGAATGTTTTCAACTCATGAGAAGTGGGAAGGAATGCACTCCTTGACTATCCAGCTCCAGGGAGATGATGGAAAGTTGAAGTGGTTTACGGTAGTGTATGGTCCATGTGACAAAGAGGGCAGGGAAGAATGCCTCATCGAATTGGCTGTTATTTCAGCCATGATTCAAGGTCCCTGGTGTATTGGGGGGGATTTCAACATGATCAGGCAGGCGGAGGAGAAAAGAAGAAGCTCCAGATATACGTTTAGTATGAACCAGTT
>JAJIYU010015229.1:0-12784 GCA_030144865.1 Tinospora cordifolia
TTTTCAGTAAGTGATGTCTTAGCTAATCATAGTCAAAGAATCAAATAAATGTATTCAAGAATCTTAAAGCCTGGTTAATTTCACTTGTGTGGCTTGAGTTGAAAAGACTGGGAGTTACTCCCAGGGAAAACAATAATTTTATAGTTATTATTAGGGAAAAATATTTCAAACTAGGAATAGTGAGTTCTAAATCCTATGAGCAAATTCTAGGATCCAATCTGGTTCTGTGTGGATTAATGTGTAATTCTAAGCTATTATTGCAAGAGTAAAGATAAGAAAAGATTACTAGAGATTATGTCTAATAGTCACGTGATAAACAAGTATCATCGTAAGAAAATATAAAACAAAATCTTTAACCAAAATCAGAGGTGAGAGAACGTACCACCATGACAAAGACATGGTTAAAGAAGTTCTCGAGTGGTTGTAGTAATTGCAATGATGTTTCGACAAAGTCATCAACCTCGATACCTAAAAGAGAAAAATCATGAACTAAGGATTTAGTAAGGTACGGTAAAAATAAATTAAATAATTGAGGATCTCACAGCAAAAGCAGATTATTTACACAATTGGAATATCACACGAGTCCCAATTATCTGAACTATAAAACTTAGGTACTGTAAAGAGGATATTGAGGAATGAAATCTTGATCAAATTTCTAGAGAGAGAAAAGTACCAGGGTGGACTTTGGTCTTTACTGCAAGGAAGACATCCCACAAAGCTCTCTCTTCATTTGATTCAAATACAGCTTCATCAACCTAAGATCCATTCAATGAAACATATGGAAAGGCATCATCGCTTTTAATAAATAGAATCAACATAAGTAGGGAGATAATAGCTCCTCTTATCAAACTATCAGTCAAACACCTAATCTATGTACAAGTATGCCATAAGGAATTTTAAATGGATTTAGAAAATAAAGCATGAAACAGCTTTGCAAAGAATTATAACTTAAAATTATGAAAGGCCATCAGGCCAAACTAGAAAAAAAAAACAACATACTAGATTACGCACAAATTACAATCAAGCCCAAGTTTCAACTATATTTAGCATTAAACATTCTTTCTTTTTTTTTTTTTAAAACAAAACTAGAGATAATATATCAAGTAAATAGTAGAATGGGATGAGAAGTCCCATGTTACATGCTTTGGAGTGTTGAGCTCCAATTAAAATTAAAATGCTATATACTTATTGAGATTCATTTCTAGAGAAATGATAATCTTGAACAACCCACCCAAGCACGAAAGCTAAATCTTTTAGGAAATGGATTCTTATTGAAGAGTGCATAATTGCATGGATAAGCTTACGTTAACCCATCAATTTGGAATCAAACATGATAGTTCTTTTTATGAGGGGCAAACGGGAGAATTTGTCCTAGAAGCAGCCGGACTACTAAAACTTCACAAATCCCTTACAAGGGTTTATGTACGAAGTAAGAATGATTCCATATGAAGTATTAAGAGGAAAAAAAAAAAAAAAAAAACCCAAGGATTTTCTATATCAGATGTAAAAATGCAGAATTTTTGGGACCTGTTTTACATGGCACCTATGAAATAGAATGAGCATAGTTTATGCATTTTCACACTACAGAGAAATTTTGATCTTTTGTTCTCAAGTGAACAATGGTTCTCATAATTATACTTCATCTTAAATACATTATTTACATCTACAAGAAGAGGAGAAAGAAAGACTATATAAGTTGGCTTTTGTTGGAGAGAAGAATGACTGTTATCTAAGTTTTGCCTAAAATAATCCCATGAGCTCCTAGTTACTTCAGCGACGTTCCCAGTGGCCATCCAAATCCCATGCTTAGCATTAGGCCTTCTCCCTAGTCTGGATGGAGTGAGACTTGAACCTGGGCTTTTAGGGTTAGAGTTTGTCCTAGTTATCAACACAACATGACTTGGGTAATTAACAATAAATCATGATAAACTACACATAACTAATATATCTAACATTAAGTGAAATGCAGTCATATTACAAAAGTCACTTTTGTTCGCTTAACAAGTTTTGTGCATCCCAACCACAAAATAAAATTGCACATTTATACCTACACAATGAAGTAGCTTGGTTTGTTCAATATCCTTTTGGATATATTGCTTTTTCTAGCTCCTTCTGTTCCTAATTGTCAGTAATGATCCTCATTCCCATTTAACAGAAGTCTCTTTTATTCACTTGAGAAATTCCCTTTTCCCGCACCACTAAACATAAAATATCAACACAATTCAACCACCTTAGCTAGTCCAATATCACATCCATAATGGCATTGTTTTCCAATCCATAACTCTTTATATTTCCAATTCTGTACAATGGTCCTCAATCCTCAAGTTTTCTTTTTTGATGTCTCTACATTACTTTCACCTAGTGGATGATAAAGGCAAATTATAGAAAAACCCTTTAAATTGGAGAGAGCCTGTTAGGTTTACATTATTACTTTTAATTCCAGTTTTTAAAATATCTTTTTTGGGTGATTGAAGAATTGTTAGAGTTAGGCATGGTTTAAATTTGATTCAAAAATATGCAAGATCAAATTAAAAGATGGCTGGATCTACCCTCAGAAGAAGATCATTTTAAGTATTTCAAGTCTTTTTATGAATACCATGTTAGGCTGGTAGAGTTCTGAGTTCATAAAAAAGATCAATCCAAAGTTTTTTTTTTTTTTTTTTTTTTTTTTTTTTTTTTTTTTTTTTTTTTTAAGAAACAAAGAAATTTTTAATATGGTAAAGAGAGAAAGTACAAGAAAAGAGGGAGACCCTCCCATCAAGGCGGCCACCCTCAAATATTAAACCCCTAACACAAAATATATTTTCCTATCCCCTCATCCATTCCAAAATGGAATATCCTAAGGAAAAAAAAAAAAAAAAAAACTATTGCTAATCTAGAATGAGGCCGCTAACATAGATTCCTCCCAAATTTGAGGCGGGGGACAACTCTTTTCTTCAAAAATCCTAGCGTTTCGTTCCTTCCACAAGCACTTGAGAACCGCTAAGTATACCACCACCCAATAAACATGTTTCGTAGGACTAAGCTCTTCCCGGAAAGGGCAAACACTGAACGAAATCTCCTGCTTGAGCTCCTCAGAACTAATGCTGAAAAACACTACTCTATCTAGACCAAACGTAGCTTGTAAACAGACATTTTAGAAATAAATGGTTTAAAGATTCTCCATTTCTTTTGCACAGAGGGCACCACGAAGGAGAAAAACAATATCCTGGAAAACGCCTCTGAGTCATCTCCCCTATATTTAATCTCTCTAGAGCCACCTTTGACGCACAAAACTTGACTTTAGAAGGGACTTGAACCTTCCATATCTTTAGGCACATCGAAGAACGAATAATCCTATTAGAGCTAGTCAAGACCGAGAAGAAAGATTTGCAAGAAAATTCCTCCGAGGATTCTTCTATCCAAACAATATGGTCCTCGCTATCATCCAGAAGACAGTCTCCCAAAATCACCTGGAGAGCATTTTCCTCTTCTGCACTTCTCCCCCGAGCAGAGGACTTCAAATGAAAATCACACTGAAAAGCACCTGAAACATCTCTCTGCCTTCTAAAGGACATCGGTCAATCCAGTGACTTGAATTCTTTGTTTTATGATTACCCTACTTGTATAAAACTCATTACAAGTCATTCAGGTTCATTCAATAGTTAATAATTCTCATGACAGAAAAAAACTTTTCGATCATTTTGTTTTATAGTTTTCCAGATTTTTTTTTTCTAAACTATTTTCATTTTTTTTTTTTTTTTGCAAGAAAGAGGCAGGAGGGATGTTTTTTTTTCACTTTTATGAATTTGACTTTGATGGGTATTCTAAGATTCTTGGACATGAAATGAGACTATTGACATTGAACACTGGATTTTAAGTGATCATGTCCTTTTCACTGTTTGCTGCAATCAATTTTACAGTTTGAGTCAAAATTAGTGAGGGACATATGCATGTATGTAGGATCATTACTTTTTAAATACAAGGATGTATTCCTCTTTGAGGCTTTACCATCTAAAATGGGCAAAGTTCAGACGTTTCTTGTTTGAGATTTTTATCATAGTTACACAAGGAAGTGCTGTGATTTTGCTTTTGTTTGAACATTTGAATTCCTCGGTTGAATTGTCAGAAAAAGAGTCTATGGATACTCCATAAGATCATTCTTCAGAATTAAGATATTCCAATGATGCAGCACAGGAAACTAGAGAAGTAACAATTTTAGCAAAGAAAAAAAAAATTATCCTCTGTACTAAAAGCTATATAACAAAAAAAAAAAAAATGTATTCGTGTCTAAGCAGTATAGCACATGTAATTAGCGAAGACTTTCATTACCTAAGAAATTGACGCAGGACAAGAAAGAGATGCAAGAAAAAGAAGCAATGAGAAAGGTATATTTCATATTTTTCCTTCATTCAATCATGATCTTAACTCTATCACAACCTTTATTTATAGCAATCAAAATTACCTTAACTAATTCCTTGTAAATAAAATCCAACAAAAGAATAATTAAAATCTAACAAAACAAATTTTGATTTTCTCTTGCAATTTAGAAACTAAACTCGTATTAAAATAAATGATGGTTAATAAAATCTGCAATACTATTTTATGCATTTTGTGTTCTTGCCTATATTATAAATATGTAGTAAAAAGTACAAGATTCCCAAAAAGAAAACAACAATTTAATTACTTTTGTGATAGCATAGAGGATTATGAACATTCAAACCAGCGTATGAAGAATATAATTTGCATCTTTCATCTATCCACGAAGTTCATATCTTAAAGAAAAGGAAAAAAAGAAGAAAAAAGGAGACGAAGTACCTCAAGATCAACATCAACATCCTTTCCACGAATAATTCTTGTGGGCCGAGAATAAGCTTCAACAACCTTTGGTAAAAGGCCACTTCTCAGTAAGGCCTCCATCTACAATAATTACAAATAGAAATCGGTATTAATATGCATTATCTGAGGACATACATTTTTATTAATTTTGGAATCATAATAATGACATAATTAAATAACACTAAGTCTACTAATGAAACAATCCAAACCTAAATTCTTGGATTGAAAGCTTGATGAATATTAAAATGGCTACTTCCTAGTTATATCATAGACAATGGAGGGGCATCACAAACAATGTTGGTGCAAGATTTATCAATGCAAATTCTGACTGATTAAGCCTATTCAGAGATAAATGACGTATGTGGACCAGGTAAGCTCTATTCCACGAGCAAATGAAATAAGTAGCAAAGCAAACTGATTCTGATTGTGGGATAAGACCAATACCAATCAACATCAATCCATCCCAGTGCCCCTTCTTTCTATCCAAGTAGAGTAGTCTACAGGATCTTCTAGGCAATTCATAATTTATTGAGTGAGTGACTTGTGATCAATTCTGGTGTGAGCACAAGGGATGTCAAGAAAATGAGAGAAATGACCCCTTTCCAATCTCGGGACTAGAATGTGTTAGGGCATTCAGCCGCCTCACACTCAGCTTCGGTTCAACATGATCTATCAGATAGTTTTACATCAAACTCTTCCCCAACTTTCGTGCACTGTAACAAATATAAAAATATTTAACAAAAATTCAATTCAAATGTCAGCTGCTCCTATTAAAAGTAGTATTGACTATTCTTATTAATAGCATTTTCACAAGTCATGTGACCATATACTTCAACCTCCATTTGCAAGTCAAACTAGACATTAAAGATAAAACCACTTCGAACCAATATGATATCTTATCATGTGCAAAATGTATCTATTGGGCAGATATGGGTTTAATGAAGATTTGTTTTTCTAGAGTGTCAATGGTAAGCATGATGTCTTTCCGGGTCCCAAAGTATGGAATCTCAAAAATTGGCTACGTAACTTAAATGGGATATAATTGTTTCTTTATAGTCTAAAATTCTTGCAAACACATAATTTTCATCTTGTTATGGATTACACTCCCTAACAAAGAATATAGCTCCATGAACAAAGATTCCAATCATAATTGAGTTCATAACCATGAACTAGGAAATTTATAGATAGCCGCTACCTCAATCCATGCCCTATGAAGCTGTAAGCCTGTAACTACTTATGGCATTGCACTAACTCCCTTTATCGAAATATACAAGTGTCTACTCATTGCCATTGAGATGTCAACTATTAAGCAAATTCTTAAGCCTTGTCAAATGGTTGACCACCTTCTACATTAGAAGAGCAAAAGGCTTAGGTAGTAGGATGAACCAAATTTCTTAATGCCCTCGATACATCGTACTTGAGCTATCCAAGAAGTATGATTAAGGTCATGACTTGTTCTTTCTACAATGCACATAAACTAAGTGCATATATAAATTGTGAAAATGGTCCAAAAAGTAAACATTCATATGTTCTTTTAGTCATAATTCCAATATGACCCCCATGCCAGCCCATATGAGGCACCAGTGTTATGCCTGTAGGATTGCCACTTGCCATACAAGGTGCAGATGCCTCTACCAAAGGAACCTTTGTTGTTGCTGTTTTTTGCTACAAAAGTAGCAATTGATATTCTTGCTTCCCTTCTTCCTAGGCTTTGACATTTTTTCAATTAGAGCCTTCCTTGCTGAAAAGTGACTTTTTCATAACATACGCAAACCAAAACTCCATCAAATTTTCAACAATAAGAATAAACTCGCATATAAAGATGTTGATCTTCAAAAACCATCCAAGTTTTGACTGTTGCATACATACTAACCAGTTCTTTAAATTGTATGAATCGGAGGTGCTGGTCATACTTTTTTAAGAGAGGGATTGTAGTTGGGTTTGAAGGTAATTAATTTCAAGAATAATTCATTCTAGAACCTCACCACTCTAATCATGGGGGAAGACATGGTTCAGGTGAGAAAATTGTGAGACATGTGATGTGAGGGGATGTGTTTTGTGGAATGTAGTTTAGATGAAGAAGAGCAAGAGATATGTTTTATACGATGTTGTTTAGTCGAAGACAAGTAGGAGAATTATATGAAACACAATTGAATGCCTTTTAAGTAAGACGACAAAATTACTGTAATATGTTGTTTTGTTTACCAACTCGATATTCGAATAAATATGATAGTTAAGACTTAGATTAAAGAAGGTATTATCAATAGTTTGAATGAAATGGCTTAACTATAAAAAAACAATTAAGAATAATTCTTATATAAACTATAGATTACTATCAATACTTAAGCATTTTCCCAAAAAATTGTAAACATTGCCACTAAATTTCGATGATTGTCACCTCCAATGCAAAGAAGACGAAAGAAATCTTCAAGATAAACTAGTAACACTTCAACCATAATATCTAGACGATCTATTGAAGAATAAGTGAACTAAGAACTTTACACCTAAAAAACGCTTACAACACTTTCCCTAGTTAAGAGCTATGTCTTCCATAGTATTGAACTAATGGGTATTGGGTATGTTGGTCAATGAAATCATACAATCTTAAAACTAGAAGCTGGATGCCTAGAAACATCACACATTCCAGTTAAAATTCTTCTGCTTAGTGCTTCAAGTATATTGTCATCCTTCCTTTAAATAAATTAACATTGTTTTTTCAAAAGCTGCTAAAGATGTTTAACAAAGGACTTCTAAATAAGTGTTTTAAGGCTTGTCTCAAACCTGCCTAGGCTTTGCCTTGACTTATAGAGGACTACCACCTATCTCCACCTTTCTACCTTGACAACACTACAACCCATAGATCATCAATTGAGATGACATTGTACAATGTCATCAATTGAGATGACATTGTAAACATCACAAAACCAAATCAAGTACTAATCAAATTTTCTTTATTTGTGTGTGTATTAAAATAAATGACATATTACTTATTTTGATATATTATTCAATTTTTTGTTAATTTAAAACTAATTTTTTTCAAGCTCCTCTGAAGAAAAAGATAAATTGCAAGTACCTGCCTAGGTGCTTGAGTGGGGGTGGCATTTGTGCTTGAATTATCGTCTAGTTTACCAAACAATCAGGTTATCTATAAATTTCCCATAGGAAGTGCTAGTTTTACAATGCTGATCAGAATTGAGTCTTTGAATGGTTGTCAGCTGGTTTATCTAAAACAAATATTCCAAACATTCAATACTGAATAACTTGAGTTTCGAATCAATTGCTATGCCTTTGAGTCATTAAGTTCTGGTCCAAAGCTCTTCTGCCTTTGCTGCAAACAGGTTTTGAAATTTCTCTGTTATGAATTTTGACATAACAGTTTCTCTGCAGTTAAACGTCATCATGTAAGCATTTACTTGATGATAAAACATTTCCTTGGGCAGGGGAACAGTCACAATTCCAGTTGTGGATTCTAGGCACTTAACTGGAGATTGATGTCAAGAACATTGTTGTTGGGCAACAAGAAATGAATTTGTAGCAGTGTTAACAAGGTCGTGCATAGGCAACGACGAGCCCATCACCTAGGTCAATACTAAAGTTTGACAATGGAATTTTGGAAAAGTGCAAAAATTATAAAGAGGGGGGAGGATGGAGGTTGGAGAGGGGAGGGAGCATCACAAACTTGTAAAGTATAAGATTCTTTTTCCATCACATTACTACATGTGATCTTAGAGCTTAAGGATTGGAACAATTTTGAATTCTATCTCTACACTTAGTTTTTTTTTTTTGTTTTTTTGAACAGAAACTAGAAATATATCATAATAAAGTAAACTTTAGCCAGACGAGAAATTTGGCTAAAGAGAACAAAAGCTGATCCATCTAAGTTGGATCTATAATCTGCCCCCCATTACAAAGCCAATCACCAAAGCTGTAGCCCTTTCCTAGCTTGGACACAGAGATCCATGTTGCAAACAGAATATTGGACCTCTCCCAAATTAACCAATCCGATTTACATTTATCCAAAAAAAGCCTTGCATTACGTTCTTCCCAAATAAAATAGAAAACTGACAGCAAAATAGTTCTCCAATATGGCTGAATTCTAGCGTACAACACCAATTCCGGAGTCTAAAACAAGTTTTCAGCATCTGGAGGGACAATACTATTATTCTTCTGACTCCACCACCGCCACACTTTCTGCACCGTGCTGCACTCCCCAAAAAGATGTTGGATCGTTTCTGAATTATTCCTGCACATAATACATATAGAAGGGTTCAAGTAGTGGTTAGGGAAATACTTTTGGATATTATCAGCTGTGCTGATCTTCCGTAGGCTAATTAACCATGCCACAATGTGAGCTTTGGTAGGACTTTTGACCTTCCAAATTATCTCACTAATATTATTGGCCCGAGAGTCTCTTCCTCATCCCAACTTGGTCATGAAATACCGAACCGAGAATCTGTTATCCTTTTCCCATTGTAATATGGGCTTGTCATCTTCATTTGATTCATTTAGCTGAAAGTTACTGAGAGTAGACAATAATCCTCCTAATTCATCCACATGACTTTCTTCCACGCTGTTGTGTAAGTGTAAATTCCATAACCAATGCACTCTTTCCCCATTCGTAATGCGGCTCATGAACTCAACAACTATCGCATTCTGCTTAATGCATTTTCTGAATACAAGGGGAAATCGATCTTTTAGCCAACCATGCCCACACCACTGATCGTCCTAAAAGTCCACCTTATCCCCTTTGCCCACCTTCCATAGAATGAACACATTTATCTAGTTATAAATATTATAATATCTTTCCACGGAGATCTATGGCTACTTTTCTTCTTGAGGCCAGCCTCTTTACCATGAGCCTTGGTCCCATAAATACTATTAATGATCTTGGCCCATCGTGCCTCTGGTTGTTGTAACATCCACCATAGCCATTTACCCCTAAGAGCAATATTCCTCTTCATCAAACCCCCTATACCTTGTTCCCCTTTGGTAATACCTCGTTCCCCTTTGGTAATATCACGACAAACTTGATCCTATTTCACAGCGTTATGGCCACGGATCTCATCTGTTTGATGCCACAGAAAATTACGTATGCACCGTTCAATTCTAGTAGCCACTTTCCTTGGCATTTTGAAGATGGACATAAAGTATGCTAGTAAAGCTTCCAACACTAATCTAATCAACAGAAGTCTTCCTCCTCTAGACAGAAAACTTTTCTTCCACCCGACTATTCTACTCTTTATGATCTGAATCATTGGGTCCCAAAACCTCGTTCTGTTTGGATCGCCTCCTAGAGGCACACCAAGGTACTGCATCGACCATCTCTCAATAGAAAGCTTGAGATTCAAAGCCAGGTTAGTAACTGTGTTGTCCTCCATATTAATACCTAGCAGTTGGCTCTTTTTCCTGTTAATCTCTAACCCTGATAGGAAGCAGAACATATTAAGAACCTCCATAATAGTGTTGATTTCTGTCTTTTTATTCTGCATAAAGATCAAACAATCATCAATGAATAGAATATGGTGTAGCTGAATTTTCTCTTTGCCCACCAGCATTCCCTCTAATTTGCCTGCCACAGCAGCTTGCTCCATGATTCTTGAAAAAGTACCGGCCACTATAGTGTAAAGAAACGGGGACAGAGGGTCCCCTTGGCATAATCCTTGGTGGCCATCAAATTACTTAGTCTGTCATCCGTTGATCAAAACATAATAGTTAACTGTTTGTAGACATGTTTTGATCCAACTCCTCCATTTGTCTCCAAAACATTTTTGCTTTAACACAAAATCCAAAAACCTCCATTGAACAGAGTCATAGGCTTTAGAAAAATCGACCTTCAAAACCAGCCCTTCCTTCCCATTAATTTTGCAATCTTCAACTGCTTCATTTGCAATTAGGAGGCATCTACTATCTGCTGGTCTCTTACAAAAGCCATCTGGTGTTCACTAATTGTTTTGGGAAGAACAGTTCTTTATCTGTTACTCAAGGTCTTGGCTATGATCTTGTAGATGCTGGTTGTGAGGCTAATGGGCCTGAAATCCTCCACTTTCTTAGCGTTCTATTTTTTCGGAATCATGCAAATGTACGTCTCATTCACATTCCTATTAATAACAGCGTCCTTGTGGATTCCTTTAGAACTGCAAGAACACCATCTGTAACCACGTCCCACTCTTGTTGGAAAAAGGCCATGGTGTATCCATCCTGGCCTGGAGCCTTGTTACCATCACAGTTGAACACCACCTCCCTAACTTCATCTTCTTCAAATTCCCTCTCCAATGACTGGTTATTAGTTTCTGATATACCTTTCCATTCCACTTCTTAAATTCCCCACTTCATGGATGATTTTTCTTGGAAAATATAAAAAAAATAGTTTATGATGATTTGTTAAATGTCATTGTCCTTTTCCCATATCTGTCCATCTTTGTCTTAAAGCTTTGTTATCATGTTCCTTGCTTTCCGCCAAGACATGATTTTGTGGAAGTATCTCGAATTGACATCCCCTTCTTTTGCCTATTTCACCTTGGCTCTTTGTTTGCTTCTTTTTTCCTGTCGTCCCTCGAGAAGCTGTCTCTCCTCAATTAGATGTCTTCGTTCCTCTGTCATACTTGGGATATCTTCATTTTCCATCTTCATATCAAGTTGCCTTAAGGCCTCCATTAATTCAATCAGTCTCGACTTTTCCTCCTCTACCTGCCCTTTTCTCCAACTTCTCAACTTACCATTCAGGTTTTGCAGTTTTACCATTATTTTATAACCTGCCCATCTCCTCGACTGGTCAGCATTCCACTCCTTTTCCAGCATTTCCTTGAACTTAGGTTGATTCAACCAAGTATTTTCAAATCTAAATGGTCTTAGCCCCATTTAGCTGTTTTTGTGTTCAACAATAGTGACCAATGGTCTAATGTAAGCCTTTGTAAGCCCCATATCTTCTGGTTATTAAACTTATCTTCCCACTCATTGTTACATAGGAATTTTTCAAGCTTGGACATGGCAGGTCTGTCATGCCCATCACTCCAGGTATACCACAGATTATTCAATTATGGCTCATGAAATCCCATCTCATGAATCCACTCATCAAACATTTGCATTATAGTGGAAGTGTGCCTGCAATTCTTCTTCTCATCCATATGTCACACCATATTGAAGTCTCCTCCTATGCACTAGGGCCCATTATGAGAGAAGAAATGGCCGCTAGCTCAATCAAGCATTCCTCCCGTCCCTTCCTGTCACACGGCCCATAGACAGTTGTGAACCACCATACTGAGTCCTCATAGTCCTTAACCTTTATTGTTAAGGAAAACATCTCCTCCCATTTCTCTTGAACCATAATGTTCCGACAGTCCCACGTAAGAATGATGCCTCCAACTGATCCTACCGCCGGAATAAAGTCCCAGTCCACAAATTGGCGTTTCTAGAGATTTGTGATTAGATCATGGTCAACCACCTCTTTTTTAGATTCTTGAATCGCTATCATGTTTGCCTTAGCAGCTACAGTGGTCTTCCTAATGATGCTTCTTTTTGCAGAGGAGCCGCAACCTTGAACATTCCAAGACATAATCTTCATCTGACCAGCATACCCAACCAGCCCCCTGGCTTATTTCAAGGCTATTAGTTGTGTTTTTATTGCAGACAAGAAATCTCGAACTCTCTCTATTTTGAGTTCCTGAGAGCTCTTTTGCATTTCGTCGTGGACCCTGTTCCACATCATTCTCTCCTCCCCTTCCATTGGGTCATGCTGTTGTTGTGGTGTGTTTGGTCGTTGTGGAATTGCCCATACCCTTCTTCTTCGTGAGGACAATTGACTAGGACATGAGGTCGAGTCTCCTGTCTCCCTATTAGAATGGGAAAGAGAAAAAGATTTACATAAAACATGTATCTTAGTGTCATTCCAACCGATTGGCATCGTAGGATCACTCATACTTCTATTGGCAATTTCCTCTTCTTCCTCTTCTTCCTCTTCTTCCTCTTC
>JAJIYU010015230.1:0-12792 GCA_030144865.1 Tinospora cordifolia
ATTGGAGAAGTGAGAAAAATGGGAAAATATGTGAAATTAGGAGGAAAATGAAATTTCTTGAGAGAAATAATTTCTGGGATTAATTGTGTAATTTTTAAAATTTTTATGAAATTTTTGGTGCAAATAATGGAATTTTTTGGAAGAAAATGTAATTTTTGGAGAATTATTTAATTTTTGAAAAAATAATTACACAAATGATGAAAAATTAGTGCATAATTGAAATTTTGATGAGAAATGATGATTAGATCATTTTTAATGATTTTAGAAAAATGCATATATCATATTTGAAAATTTGCACACCAAAACATGGGTCGTCACAAATATTATCCTCACATTATACTACTATTCACGCATATTTTCCCGTTATTCAAATATTATATATGTATTATTCTTATGTTATACAATGTACTATTCATTCAGAATTACCATACACACACACACACACACACACATATATATATATATACATGCGCGCAAATCACATCCTTGCTATTTAGCTTTCTATTTAGGTTTTTTCCATTTTTGTGCTCTAATCTCTCTGTCTTTTTCGATTCAACTGCGATTTCCACTATTACAATGAAGAACAGGTGTTCATCCTCTACCAACAGGACGAACGTAAATGTTGAGAACCAGGTAAATGTCACTCTTTCGAATCTTGTATCAGTATTCGTCTGAATGTGATAGTGAATAGTTGTGTGGTCTGTTCAACTTTCTTTGAACTACGATAATAAAGTATAAAGGTGCTATACTATTATAATGTATATTCTGATATAAAGATGTATAATGATCTTATATTCATTGAAATGATTATATTGATATTATACACCTTTTTATTTTGTTATTATATACTTTTTAACATGTTATTCTGGTATTATACACCTGTAGGAATATTGATAGACTTGAAGATAGATACTCAGCCAAGGTTGGGTGCATGACTAACTTGAACGCATGCAACATGTTGATTTCCACTCTGACAAATTACCAACTGCTCAAGTTCTGGGAGACTTGTTTTGGCCACTTTCTTGATATGAAACAGTTGTTTTGGCAACCTCAGATTGTTCATAACATATTGTTGAGAGAGGTTGTTTAAGAAGATGAGTCTATTCTGGTCTTCAAATTCAATCACATTATTGCAAAATTCTCCATAGTTGAATTTGTAATGATAATGGGTTTAAAATCCACCGAAAAAATCAGAAACATTACAACTGGTTTTGAGGGTCAAATTTTGAAGGACAAATACTTTATGGGAGTGACATGTATAAATAAGAAGTGTATAGTTGACACATTTACAAATAGGGTATGGGAGAATAATGATGATGTTGTGAAGATTGCAGTTTTGTTCTTCATTAATTGTTTTTTGTTTCCTAATAAAATGGAAAAGTTGGTAAATGAAATTGATTTTGAACTTGTACAAACTGGTGAATATATAGATTATCCCTGGGTCAAGGCTCTTTTTGGCACGACAATAAAATCCATGAAGGATAATTTTGTAGCGAATCCAATCAGGCTAAAAGTTGGGAAGGGCAAATACCCAATCATGTACAGGCTTCTTGGGTTTCCAATCGCATTACAAGTTTGGTTTTATGAGTGTTTTGTTGATACTGATGGTTTGTTTGTCAATCGATGTATCAATGGATTTCCTCGTATACTAAACTGGACTTGCATTGGCACGCCTAATTTCAAGAACATGGAGAAGGTGCTGAACAATTTATCTGTTAATAAGGTATTTTTTATGTATTTGATCATATATTATATATACACAACATTTATATTATAATTGAACTATTCTTTATTATCAAATTTCTTATGATCTCATATTTGGCTATTTTCAGTTCAAAAGTTTTGTTGCAAGCCCCAATGAGCTATTCCAGCCATACACGGATGGCTTGATTGCAGAACAAGATGGGGGCGAACATCAATTTTCAGATTATGATATTTTGTTGATCCTCCAATTTTTCTTTTGCCGTCTCCTGTAAATAAAACTATTGGCGGTAATATTCCTGTAAATAAGGCTGTCGCAACCATGAATATACCTGGAAAGTAGTACAATTGCTGTAACGAGATCAAAATAATATTGAAAGATGGTTTTGATAAGATTTTTGAAGAAAATAATTATCTGAAATCCCTATTGCAGAAGGTAAATGTTTCAAGCTTCAAAACCAATGAAATCATTTAGACTTTCATTGCAGTATAGTAATGATATGATAGTAGTATATCATTTATATACCTACATTATACCATGAGTATAATATATTATACACTGTATGCTTGCTATTTTCTACTATTTGCTTGTGTACATTGATGTTATACCAACTCTACACATTGATTTGGCTCACCAAATTTTTCATTTTTCATGTAGGAAGATGATGTAAATAAAGCAGAAGACTGTAAAGAAGAATCTGCTAGTAGGAAAAAATGTACAGATGTTGAAGCTACAAGTCAGATTTTGACAGCATTGCAAGAGATTATTAGTGATACCGTCAAAAAGAGGAAGGTAATTTTGAATACTTTATTTGGATTGTGATTTGTCATTTACATTTAATTTCAACTATCCATTAATATTGTACATTTTCAGGTTAATGATCGACTCAACAAATACTAAAGGTGAAAGAAGGAAGAAAATATCATCAACCTTGGTAAGATCATGAATACGATTCTTTTATTAATTCAAGATTATGATTTTGTAGTTGTTATGAATCTAACTGTCCTTAATTTATCTACTTTTAGGACATTTTTTGTTTAATTTCACTGACCCAGGTTGCTGACAAGGATGAATCGATAGATCATGCACCTGTTGAATGTGAAATGACGATTGATGAAATTGTTGAGTCAGCCGTCACTATTGCGACTTCAGCCGTCTCTACTGAAGATCACACTCCACTTCTTCCACCTCCTACAGTTAATAAAAGGGGGAGGCATCTCGCTGGAGATAAACGTAAAGGAAAGGAGATTGTTAAGGAATGACTATCCCCCTTAGACAGTAGTGTTGTAGCTGAGTTTGATGAGTGGATTCAAAAGGGTCAGTTGAAGCGCTTGAAGTAAGTTTTCCTAGAGATCAAGTTTGCATTTCGAATATTGTTGTTATTTATAATACATTGATATTAACATCTATTACATTATTTAGGTCAAATAAAGTATACCATGATCGCTAATAAGGAATGGTTTTACACATTGATCATCCCAGGCCAGCCGATCTCCTCCTTTGTAAGTTTAATTTTTTGCACTTGATATTATTACTTACAGATATTATACTGATAATATACCAACATGATACCAAAATATAGGGTTTTGGACACTTTGTAATGTCTATATACATATATTATATTGATATGATACCAATTTTACCTATATATTTCATGTCCTTAAACTATGATATGTTGTTTTGTATACATATTATATTGATATGATACCAATATCATCTATGAAACAAGTTCTTAAACTTTGTTATGTTTATTATTTTAGTATAATGAGATGTTATACAAACAACATACTTATTATGTTTTGAATGTTCCATGATTAGACAATTTTTATTCATGAACCAAATGTTTTATTTTAATTTAGAAATTTTGTATTGGCAGCATGTAGATGTGATGTTCTATTACTTGCGCAAGAAAAGCAAGTATGACAAATCGATTAAGATGAAGTGTATAACGATAGACAACTTTTTCGACCAAAAGTTACATTCTATTTATGGTAGATTCAAAACAGAGAAGGATGCATCTGTGTTAGGGGATGAGATGGTAATTATGGAATATATGCTAGGGTACTACATGTACTGCGACACTCCGTGGTCTGATGTTGACTACGTCATTTTCCCTATTAATGTTGTGGCTGCGTTCCACTGTATACTAGGTTGCATCAACATTCACGAGGATTGTATATATGTTTATAATTCCTTGCGTATTTCTACTATTGATGATACGTCAATGGAGGTAGTTCAAGCTTATTCAACCATTCTTCCTTTTTATCTCGAGATGATTGGATTTTACGAATCGAAAATTTGACCAAAAGGATAGAACTGGGAAAGAGCCATTCAAGGTGCAAGTGCTTGATAATCTACCAGAGCAAGAAGAGTGTGATTGTGGAATGTTCATGTTTTATTTTGCTGAATGTTTTGCCACCAAAAAGAAAATTTCACATGATTTTGATGTGGTAAGCTACAAAAAAAAGGGTGGCTCTTAATCTGCACGTGTATGGTAGAATGAAGTAGAATGAAGGCACCAAGAGTGACGATGAAACATCAAGTCAATTCAGTGTTGACAGTAAGATCCAATCATAGTGGGTCTTAAAGAAGTGAAGAACGGAAGAAGCTAGGCTGTCATATCTTGCATCATAGTTTTTTAGGGACAGTGCGTAATACCATTTTTGATATTTCAGATATGTACAATTTGAACATGATTCTGGTTCATTTATAACAATCTCAACTATTTTTCATTTGAATTTAGTCATTTTATTTTGTCTTTTGGGGTAGTTGTTTTATTTTTGACTCATCTATGAATAATGTTATTCATATGTGAACTTTATTATAATGATTTTATTCGCAAATGATACAAGTGATCAATTAACGGGTTATTCATACCATTATTCACGCCTTATACCACATTTCACGGGTTATTATACTGAACCTTTTCGATCTTTATCCCTACATTATAACACATTTCACAACTTATTCATACCATTATTCATGCATTATTCTATCGTTATTGCTAGATTTTTATACACACATTATTTAATCTTTACCCTTATATTATACTGCATTTTACGGGTTATATATACATTTCATCATACACGCATTATTCGATTATTATCGCTATATGTTTATACGTGCATTATTTGATTTTTATCCCTGCATTATATCACATTTCGCGGGTTATATATATCCTTATTCACGCATTATTTGATCATTATCGCTAGATTTTTATATGGGCATTATTCGATCTTTATCCCTATATTATACAACATTTCATTGGTTATGTATATCATTATCCACGCATTATTCGAACGTTATCGCTAGATTTTTATACACGCATTATTCGATATTTATCCCTACATTATATTACATTTTATTGGTTATGTATATATATACCATCATTCACGAATTAATTATTCGATTGTTATCGCTAGATTTTTATACGTGTATTATTCAATATTTATTTTAACATTATACCACATTTCATGTCTTACATATACCATATATATTATTCACGCAATATTCAATCAGTATCCCAACATTTTTATACGTGCATTATTCTAGTATTATACCTACATTATACCACTATTCACAAATTAATTATTCGATTGTAGTCGCTACATTTTTATACGTATATTATTCAATATTCATTCTTACATTATACAACATTTCACGCGTTATATATACCTTAATATATTATTCACACAATATTTGATCGATATCCCAACATTTTTATACGTGTCTTATTCTAGCATTATACCTACGTTATACCACTATTCACGGGTTATACCTGATTCACGCATTATTTATCGCTATCCCTATATCTTTATACGCACATTATTCGATCGTTATGCCCACATTACACCACCATTCACGGGTTATACCATTATTTACGCATTAGTGGTATTATATAGGTATCACATATAAGTAACGTATGTACATATATAACGTAATCCATTTACAGTGGTAAAATAAACCTTGTTATAGACGGCTATAGACAACGTTCACGAATGTATGTTGTAATAACTTACATTCTTTTAGCAACAGACGACTAACAAACGTTGTAGAACGCGTTATTCGACAACGAGCAACTACGATTGTTGTAGTAACATAGAACAACGTTCGTATGCTCGTTGTAATGGCCTTTTTAATAACGTTCCCATGGTGAACGTTGTCGTATAGATTTTACATAAGCGATTTTACAACAGACAATTTATGAACGTTGTTGTACGCCTTCTATTAAAACGATCGTTGTTGCACGTTGTGGAATTGATGTTGTTGTATCATCAATTTCTTGTAGTGAAATCTTGGATGAATCTCTTGTGGTATCTAGTTTAGCCATAGAAACTATCTTGGTTTGGATCAAGGTCTATTCGCGATGTTTGTACTTGTTCACTCGAGGTTGTTCAGTCACATACTTCTAGTGAACTACAGAGAATTTTACTATAACTCGCACTTACATAACTTAGCCAATAATTGACTTCTCCCAAGTGTTCTAGGTGTTCATTTTTGGGCTTAGGGTAAGTCAGCTTGTCATCCACAAAACTACTACAAATTGGTCACAATATTGTCTAGTTATCCTGCTCCTTAGATCTATGAATACCATTGGTTAATCCACCTTTGGTATCAAAGTAACATCTTGTTCTAGCCTAATATATTTAATAGCTAAGCTTTATAGGTTGTCCTGCGTATTCTGATGCTAGGGTTCTCTAGTATCAATCTTAGAGAAATTTGTACTTCCTCTCAATATGTCATCTATCCTTAGTGAGAGATACTTATTCTCAACTATAGATGGGTTTAACTATCGATAGTTAATACACTACCATCATCTTTTTTGTAAACAACATCGGGTTTTCTATGGTGATTCGCTAGTTTATGGAATCCTCTTCCTCAGAATTTGTTCGGCTAAGTGTCTAACTTAATCAGTTCTACCATTGTTCTTTGGCAGTGGAACTGCTAAGGGTTTAGTCCCAATGTGGACTTTCATCTTGGATTCTATTTCTCCATCTTGTGATAGCTCTGATAAATCACTTGGAAACACATCTTTTGCACTAAAATTTGTATTTTATTCAAATTCGTAAATTCAATCATTCGATAATTCCATCAAAATTTGGGTATTACATGTAACCTAACCTTCAAAAATAAATTTCAACCTAATTGTTTATCTAATGTACTACTAATGTCGTGACTGAGGGACTGGATCTTCAAGAATGTAAGCAACAACAAATATTATAGTTTGGTTTTGTTCCTTGTCCTGATTTTGATTCCATGGTTGTTGCTTTTAATGAGCTTGAGTAGGTGTTGTAGCGTAATTCCTTGCTATGTGTGCCCTTTCCCTGCATAGGTAGCATAGCCCTAGCTTTTTCATTTATTTACCTTGTTCCTTTCTCGTACAGTTAGATTGTGTTTGTGAATTATGTTTCCTATTCTCATTCTTCATCTCTTGCGGTCCCTTGTTTCGATTCTTTAGGGATCGCATGAAGTTAATATTTTTCTTGATTGATTTGGCCCTAACTATAATCCCTTTGGATGTATTTAGCCTCAAGGAAAGACCAACCTCTTGATTGCCACTTTTACTTCATTTGGCGATGAAACCTGATGATCTTGAACCTCGAATTGTGGCTAGATTGGGTTTAGAGTTTTCTGCACTTGCTCGACCACCTGTTGAGTGATTTCTACCATTACCTCTAGTGATAGAATTTCCACAGGAGTTGCTAGTGCCACAATTGCCTATCGATTTCTTTGATTAGATGCATCAGCATTTTTTGGCCCTCATTATGTTTTCTCGATTTACTTCCATTATCTATAAGTCAATAGCCATTTTAATATCTGACAAGGTATCATAAGAGGTCTCAAAGAGAACATAAATTTGAGGTACATAACCCGTCGTTCCTTATCCTCAAGATACAAACTGCTTTTCCAAACTTGCTAAAATGGCCATCCTTCCTATATCATCCTTTGTGTTCATCTTCGCAAGTTTTCGTTTCATTCGTGTTATCATGAGGCTAGATTCATGTCTCTAGGTTCTCGATATTGTTCAGTAACCTATAAGTTTATTCTTCTAGGTTCTATTTGAGGGTTTTCAAGGCCCTCAAATGTTGTTGGGTACAAGATTTGGTCTCATAATCAAAACATGAGACATGATCTTCATGAATTTAAAACAAGCATGGCATGCATTCAATCAATCAAGCAATCCTTCATTCATACAAGTTCACGCAAGCATAATGAAATTCCAAGTTTCCATCTGTGCCTCCAAGTTTGAGCATCCTATACCACCCTCACCCATTGACACAAACTTCCACCTAGAGATTTTACTACATCAAAAACATTTTGCAAATGTCTCGACAACTAAGGTCTCCCAAGCCCCGCTATTATGACTGTCCCATACCGGCCATGCATAGGGAAACAAGTTTTTCCAAAGTTATTGATCATTTACCAAACATGGCCCATCATTCTTCGAGTCTAGGTTTCTCCATACCCTCGAATTCCTATGTGTCCCATACCACATAGAAATAAGAGATACAGAGTCATCTCGATTTTGTGTCCTAACCAAATAAGTGTTTTGTTTTCACACATTTTTAGTCTCTATCCTATGTTCTAAAAGTTTTCATTTATGATTCACTATGTGTAACACCCTGAATCCTCAAGCTCTTATTTGGACTTAATCACAAGGCTAGTCTGGGTCAGTATTACTTTACAAATGACCCACATTTGACTTTCTAGTTTCTTTTTGTCCCAAATCTCATTGAATACTCAGATTACTTAACTCACTTAGATTTAAATAATTAATCCAACAAGAAAAAACAATTAGAGATCAAATAAATCTTTAACATTCTTTGTTTATTAAATAAAGGAAAGAACAGATAACTCAAATAAAACTATTATGGCAAAAAACTAAATTCAAATGCAGCGAAATATCAAAATGGGGCAATATGCACTTACATCAAAAATAGAAACTTTCTAAATAAGGATATTCTATCTAATATCACGCTTCTTCAAAGGTTCAATTCTTTGAAAAGATGAAATTAGGAGGGGTGAACACATAGCCCAATGAATCATTCAAACAACTAAATTATTGTCTCAAATCAATAAAACATCCACCTTTAGACACTTACAAACATTAGGTGTTTCAAACAGTTTCTTGTTTAACGGTTGTAGCTTAAACTGAAAGGGGTTTCAACCCTTGATGTTCTTATCAAAATACCTCCCTTGCATGAAAGGGCATTCCTTGTGCCAAGTTTCATTGGACTTAGGGCCTAACCCATATTCCAAGTATTTTGAAACATCACCCATGTGAACTAATTACATCTAAATAACACTCACTGTGATCCCTGTGGATCACTGTGACAGTACATGGTTCTTATCATCAATCGTCTTTCTTTAATCAATCTTCATAAATCCTAAACAAAATTAGACAACAATCAGCATTGTATCAACATGAAAACATGAAAAAAAATTATATAACATGCATCATTCATCAAATTAAACCTAAGCATGTGAGATCTATGCATGGTATGGTTTAATGAATGAATTAACATGGCATAAATGCTAAACTAAAAATTAAAACATGCTAATCAAACTGATATTGAAATGTGCTTGATAAACTAAATTTGAAACATGCATGAACATCTCATTAATATAAAATAATAAAGTGGAGGTTCTAGAAATTACTTCCACCTCAATTAGACAAATGAGATGCAAGCCTCTGAAATCCGTCAGTACTTTGGTACTCCAAGACCTTCAAACACTCAAGAACACACAAGATCACTCAAGAATAGTTCAACATTACTCAAGAACTGAGAGAGGTTTCCAAAAAGAAAGCTAGAGAAAACAAGAGGGATCTTATCAGCTCTTTCTTTGGGATGAAGAGAATGTGAGTACAGGGAGTCCTTTATATAGATTTTTCAGTGCACATAGGTTGGATAGTTGGGGAAGCTTTGCATCAGTCACTTTCCATCTCTCTTGGACACGTTTTTAGAATGCATAAATTGAGTGTGCACATGGTTTGGGCAAGTGTGCAAGTATGGTTTCCTTTTTCCTGGTGTGAACACATGATGTGAGCAAGTTTGAGTTTCCTTTTTGTGTGTGAACACAAATTCAATTGCTGATTTCGTTTAGGCATCAATATCATGTAGTTTCCTTCCTATGTTTGTCAAAATCTAAGGAGGTGTTGCAATCTCCTAATTTGGGTGTCAAGTAAAGGTGTGCAAGAATTGAGTAAGGGAACTTTCTATTCTTGATTTCTCTTGTTTATGCACCATGTGTGGGTGAGGAAACATTTCAATATCTCACAAAATCAGCAACCTTCCTCCTTGTTCCATTCCTTGGGCGTCAAGTTGTTAGAGCATATGGAAGTTTCTAATTTGGTCCTTGAGTGGTGTGTCATAGGCATGTGTGCATTAGGGTCCACAGTTTGAATTGTGCCTAAGGTTGGTGTAAAAAAAACACCAAGTCATTGTGTGAATCAAGGAACCTTCTATTATTGGATTCTCCTTGTGTGTCACGCCCTTAGAGTGTTCATATGTTTAATAACTTCTATTTTGGTTCCCTTTTTTTGGTGAGAAACCATTTTAGGCATCCCTCATGTGTGCACATGAATCATGGGATCACTTTCTATTTTTAAACTTATGTGATATGCTAGCTGATTCCTTTCTTCATATCACATCTCACCTTTTGGGTGTCATGTACAAACAATGGAAACATTCCTATTTCATTTCTTCTTGTCAATGGGCATAAGATTGTAGGTATTTTAGATACTTTACCCTTGTATTCTCTTAGGGCAACACAACTAGGCACTTAGGAAACTTTCCTATTTGGTTTTCTTGTGTTTTAGAAACTTCTAAATCAGCATGGGACCACTTTAACATACTTGCTGATTTTCTTTCCTTAACCCTTTTATTTTGGGACACCTGATGATCTATATGATTTGTTTCTATTTTTTCCAATTTTTTTCCTTTTCCTTTGGGACGTACCATCTTGTGTGCACATATTCCATTTAATGTTCAATTTTCCTTCATTTTTGTTCCTTTGTGGTGCACATGAGGTTTTGTGGAAAACTTTCTATTTTGGATTTAACCTCTTGTGCGCATCTAGTTTAGCAACACAAATTTGGGAATTTTCTATCTTTGATTATTCTTGTAGTGTGCACATGATTAGGGTAACCATTTGGATATTTTTGTGGGCACAAGAATCATGGAAACTTTCTAATCTCTCTTTTTGTGCCCATGTTTCTCATTTCCCCTCTTATGCACACAGTTAGCCTTAGGTGGTATTTTAGGGTTTCACTCCTTCCCTGTTGCAATTCTTTTGAGCGTGCTGACACGTGTGTACTAGGGTTTCCTATGGTTTCTAATTTGGACTTGAGCACACTTCCATTTCTCATTTTACTAAGACATTTTTTAGCAAATGAGCACTAGATGGATAAATGAAATGAATTTCTGATGAATTGACCATTTAAGTTGTACATGTTATTTCATTTCATATTTTGCACATATTTTAGGGTATTATATTGTGCCACCCTTGGCAACACCCACGTTTCTACCTAAGGTCCTTTTCCTAAACCTAAGGTCTCAATTCCTAGTTGAAAGGTTCAACCTTCGTGTAATTCTTGTACTACTACTGGCACTACTTTTGTACTCTAATACGTTTCCTTTGCCCTTGAATACCATCTTCTAATTTTCTTTCAGGAAAATAAATGTGTTCTTCAACTCTGACTACTTGTAGTTGGTAGGACAACCTCCTGATTGGGCAGTGAGACCGAAGTTTGCTTAGCAACCATGCTTTCTAGAATGAGATAACCCATCTCCCTTTTAATGTTTAGCTTTACTTGGGACAAGGCTTACCTACTATCAACTCAACTTGCAATCTTTGTTTTCAAACAAAACCTTTTGAAAACACACATTTCCTTTTTGAAAAAAAAAACTTTTCGAAAACAATTTTCAATTTGAAGCCTAAATTCTGCCCAAGGCACCTAAAGTCAACTCTTTCTCAATTCTACCCAAGGCATTTGAAGCCTGCGCTCTGATAATACCTTTGATACAGCATAGTTTTCTTTGCCCAGTAACCTATTAACTAAGCTTTGATACCACCTTTGTTATCAGAGTAATCATCTTTTTTCAAATGAGCTACAACCTTAGCTCTGATACCACCTTTATAGCAGCCAACCTTCCCATCCCGGCACCACTTGTGTTGTTTCGCTGATTCTCTGACATGTTGTCATCGCACACGCATTTATTGAGGAGCTTCCTCGAGCCACTCGAGGGGAGACGGCATGTGTCACATTATTTCTTTCTTTCTTCCTGTGTCCCAAATTCTATAGGACTTCCTACGTACTCAACTCATAAAATAGGTTCCGTAAAATACAATTAGAACTTATTAATATAAATAAATCAACTTCAACATCATACATTTGAATGCAAAATTCAAAATAACTGAATATCATTCATTGATATAAAATATTCAAGAGTAACAAAACTTCATATTTGTTACAACAGAAATAACTTTAAAATTGTACAAAGACTTAAAAAGTCTACTTAGGGCCAACATGGTCATCTTTAACACTTTATGAAGTTTAAAAAGAATCTTTGAGCTTAAAATCATTTTGTAACCTCATTCTTTTAGTTTCTTGAAATGTTAGAATAAGAGGGTGAGCTTAAAGCCCAGTGGATCATTCTAAATATTTAAATCATTATTTCAATCAAATAAGACAAGCATGTCAAAACACTTTCGGATATGTAATAACCCAAAATTTTGTCAAATAACAAAAAAATAAAGAAGTTTAATGAAATTAAATGAATTAAATTAAGTGAAATAATTTCGAAGATTTTAAAACATCTTTCGATGCAAATTGTGGATTGGCAAATGAAAAAATATGTCGGGACCCCTTCCTAGAGCCAAGGGCGACCCGACTGGCACAGCGGCCTGACGAAACTTTCTCACTAAGACGAGTTCGCCCAACCGCTATTAAGTCATCTTTGCAACCCTCATGTGATGGACGATATCAGAATAATTGGAATCATTAAAACCAAAGTAAGCAATAATTCAAACGAAAGCATTTCATTTACATAAGTTTGTCCAAAATACATACTTAATCATTTAGAATA
>JAJIYU010015231.1:0-12784 GCA_030144865.1 Tinospora cordifolia
AATTTATTGTAATGATTTTTGTTAATATAAATCTATTTATATGTTATTTAAATCTAAATATAAAAAATGATTAATATAAATGTTTTAGATTTGAAAATATTAATAAAATTTGACTTTCATTATAAATAGGTTTATTTAATTTTTTTAAAAAAATATATTGGGTTTTTGACAAACTAGGGCTTTTTTTAAGAATACATGGCCCAACCGAACTCACCCGACCCACCCAACCCGACCCGACCCGACCACCCGACCAAGTCGGGTCGGGCGGGTTGTGCTCCTTGGTCGGGTCGGGTCGGATGGGAAAAAATACCACCCGACCAAGTCGGGTCGGGTGACTTTTGGTGTAGTCACCCGACCCGACTCGACCCGACCCGACCCGCTTACAGCCCTATATGGAAGACTAAAGCCCCAACAAACGCCAAGATATTAGTTTGGCTCATCCTTCTAAACAAACTAAATAGTGCTGAGGTATTACAAAGGAAGTACCCTACACAATCTCTTCAACCCACATGCACAGGGGGGACGAAGAAATGACACAGCATCTGTTTAGTAGCTGCAGATGTCTGACAGAAAGACGGACTTGGAGGCAGCAGACGTGTCCTATCATCACCCCTCTGCTACTGGGAGATGACTTAAGGGTGGACGGATATGCTCAACCACGAACTATTGTCTGCTATAGAAGGACAATAACTTTTGCTATTTGGTTTAATATATGGGAAGAGAGAAACAATAGAATGTTCAACAATGATTGTAAAGAGGTTATTAGCATTTGGGAGAGATCCATTATTCTTTTTTGTACATGGATCTCTACTACTAAACTATGTCGAGGATGCAGTTCTGGGGATTGGATAGGCAACTGGTACAACATTTTGCAATCCATGTAATGATACCCAGATATCTCGTCTCGCAGCCTTTCTATTTTATTTATTATAATATATCTAGTTTCCTTTCAAAAAAAAAAAAAAAAGTATTCATGGAGAAAAGGACCAGTGGGAAACATTAGCCCAAACAACAAAGATTACTAATAGGGCCCTCTAAAAATTCATAGGATCCTTGAGAGCTCCTTCCTTACAACACATAAGATGGAAAGTTGGAACCAAAGAAGATTAAATTTTGGGAAGATAAATGGTGCAGGAATATTACCTTTCAAGAACAAGTAGAAAATTTCTCAGCTTCAACAAGCGATGGTTAGTGAATTTCCCAAAACCAAAATATTTAGGAGGGAGGGGGACTCACATGGAACTTCCACTTAACAAGAAACCTTACAAATGAAGAGGTAGAGGAAGTGGAAATGTTAATGTAGTTGTTGCAACAGGTTCAGATGAAGGATCAGACAGATCGATGGGCATGGATAGGAGACTCCACAAGGATATTTTCAGTTAAATCCTCCTTTTCCCTTCTCATTTCTCAACAAAGCACACCAAAACTCCAGCACCATAACTTCATTAGGAAAGCCAAAGTTCCAATGAAAGTGAGATGTTGGAGTGGCTCATAAGAATAAGGAGAATCAGCACCATTGACAAAATTCAAAGAAGGTTCCCTAGCATCTATTTGCAACCCTCTTGACGCTAACTTTGCAGCGAAGAAAAAGATGATGTAAACCATATCTTCAAAAATTGTAAGGTGGTGAAGGAAATATGGAGCATATGGGAAGTAGGCAATAGGAATTTTGAATCTCTAAAGGAAGGAAAATTGTTCAAGACGTTTGAGATTTTGAAAAATTTGTCGCTGAAGCATTGCTAGAGATGTGCTCCTTTTGCTATGTTGTGCGCCTTATGGGAGGAAAGGAAAAGGAAAAGAAAATAATATAAACGGAATCTAGGATAGACTAGTGTCTCCTTTTGCTTCTTGGGTCTCTGAATCAAAATTAGCTAAAGGATATTCATGGATGAAGTGGGTTAAAAATTAGTCCTTCATTTTTTGTTAATTCCAAGTACTACTGTTTGTGGGGTTAAGACAGTTGTTTTGATTTCTTGTTGCAATCAAGATATCTCATCCCATACTATGTGATCACTATGCTCTTTTTATTATATATAAATATTATGTTTCCTTATCAAAAAAAAAAAAAACAATTCGAGCAGAAACAACCATCAGTAAATTTCATTCTGAATTAAGAAAAGCTAGTGGTAACTTCTTCAACTATCAAAACTATGAGCATAAAAAATTGAGTTGTTTCACAGCAACAAACAAGATCACACACATATTTCTAATTCATGTAAAACTGCAACAAGGTAATGATTTATGAGAAACAGCTCATCAAACTAAACTACATAGATGCAAGGGAAAAAAAAACAACTTGCTAATGCTTTGGCACAATCATAAGTCAAAATAGTTAATGTGCTGCAAGAGAACTCTTTTTTTTGTGAAAAGGAAAAATAATATTCATATATAATAAAAAGAGCAAAGTGATTACAAAGTATGGGTTGAGAGATCAAGAGAAGTCTTTGGTTTGGCCATAATATTGCATGCCATTTGATATTTTTATCAAAAGTGGCTGTAATTTCTAAAATAACAGGGGCACATTATAACTATGAAATCCTTTTTGTGAAGTATAGAGGAGTAATTCCAAGCAAATTATTAGCAGGTCTCAAGGAGATTAGGCACCTTATGGTTACTATGGTATAAAAAAGAGATTTGTGAATCAAAAGGAAGTTTCTTATCCACAGGAGGTAAACTAGACCTCATAAGGTTGGTACTAGGAGAAATTCCTATCGGTGAAAACTATTACATACCACAATTGAGAATGTCAGTTGTTGTAAGAAAGGAATGATGCTGCACTTTTTCAGAGAAAAGGTTCGGATGCAGACAGCAACTCACACCAACTAGCATAAAAGGTTATCATAAAGCCACTAGAAGAAGGTGGGCTCATTGTTGACAGCATCTCCAACAGTACCAAGCTCTCCTAGTCTCCTAACAGATGAATATCAATATTCCCACAAGGAGCAGGACTCAATATGTTCATTAAGAGTATTCATGATGTCAAACACAACATGTGGATGTTAGATTGGCATGTATATATATCAAATTAGCCCAGCTCATGGAAAAGCACTTTTCCATCTTAAGGCTTTCTCTGACCATATTTCTCGTAAATTAGGCAATTGGTAGCTTTATTAAGCTCTAAAAGGATGTATGGCGCAAGGAGAATGCTTTGCCTGCATCATATCCATCTCTTTACTTCTTTCAATACCCATGAAAAATCAACAGTTCACTGTTGCATACCAAACCTTGGGAAGGTCAACCCCTTCCTCGAACTTCTATTTCCATAGAACCGCAAATACTAGAGAACTTGGGAAAGCAAATCCTTATTTACACCCTTAGACAAGATTCACTTTTCAGTTGTTAAGCAACTTGCTAAGCAAAAGATCATGAACCTTTACTCACTTACAATCCTCATTGGCATTCTTAGAAAAAGCTACACTCAATGCTAATCAAAAGATCGTGAAATTTCACTTGCTCAATTACAGATTCCCCTATGCTTCTTTGTTAACAAACCAAATAATAAATTTAATTTGGTCAGCAGAACTTAACATTTTTTTAAAGAAATTTTGTTCTGTATTTAGAAATTCATTTTATTCGGTCAGCATGTAATTCTGTACAAACAAAAAATAAGAAATATAAGAAAAAGAACTTGTTTGGTTTAAAATTAATTAAAAACAACATTTAAAGATAAATTCAAAAAAGGGCTTGTTAGTAAGAAAAAACATATAAAAGTTCTCTTTTTCTTTGGTTTATTAGTAAAAAGGGGAAAATGATGGTATCTTCAATAACTTTTACGATTGATTTGTATGAAGACTTGAACAAACCAAACAACATCTCCTCGTCAAATTATGAAAAACAAATTTCAAATATGACTCCAACATTTTCAAAAACTGTTTTTAAAGTATATGCGAAACACAGCCATAGGTGCCTTAGAAGATCATCTTTTTAGGTTTTCTTGTGGCCCATGGGAAATTCAACACTAAAAACACTCTCCAACGAAGGTAACCCTTCCTTTTTGCTTGTCTCCTCGGTTTGCGTCTTTGCCATCAGGATTGCATGTCAGGAGAATGCATTTTCATCCAATGCTTGCTTGTCCAAGGAATTACATGCATGATAAACAATGACATCAACATCCCTCAGTAAATCAGCTGACCTTGAGGACTTCTTTTTTCTTTTTTTCTTTTTTTTTTTTGGCTTTTTGGGTGAACAATCGTTCTAAGGAAAATGAATAATATATGCAAGCAAAGTAGTCAAGAAGCACGTATGGCGATTAGGGGCCTTGGCTTCCCACGTGTTGTTTCTAAAGAACCAGCTTCACTTTCTGGCACACATGGGGACAAGATATTTGCAACAACGGAAGATTATCAAGACCAAATCTTAAAACGGACTACATCAAATTACTCAAATAAGTCATTTTCCCAGTTACAAGACCATCTACTACATCCAAAACGCGGCTAGAATCCTTCACCAGCAACAAAGCTACAACACAAAGTAGGCACAAAAACAGAACACGGTCCTTCCACTCTCCTCTTCGGGAACAACATTAAATCTCCAATCCCAATTAGAGACACAAAAAGAAAGTAACAATCACATTATCCAATAAAAACTGACCTTGACCAAACAAATGCAGAAAACCAAGCTTAATTACGAGAACTAAAATAATTTCAGAAACAGAGAGAGAGAGAGAGAGAGAGAGAGAGAGAGAGAGAGAGCTTACATTGAAGATGAGATCTTTGTTTTCAGAAATGAGAGATAATCCTCCTCTGTAGTGCACATTCCAAGTGAGAACCAGAACAGCTACCAAAATTGCCATTATCCGAATCAGCGACACGATCGGGAACCCAACGACAGGGATCGACGCCATTGTCAATTACTGAGATGAGGAAGAGAAGGTGACGACGACGATAATGATGATCAACAGAGGAAGCTGTCGATTGATCGAGATTTCATTTAATTCATCGCAACAAAGACGAGAATTCGATCGAACGGTTTTATAATTGTTTCGAAATTAGGGTTTCAATCTTCTTCCGGTCAGGTTTCTGCAGCAGCCGGCTTCAACTTTCAACTTTCAACAGGAGAAAGGCACGCCCTCTCCTGGGAGAATCCCTACGCTAACTCAGCACGTTAACCACGTCACCACATGTGCCACATGGAAAGGCCGCTTCATTAAAATTTTACACCAATCATTGCCCCAAATGACCAGACCCTACAGAATTTGACAACCTCCACTTTCTAAAATGTGAAAATTGAAAATTCTTTTATTTTGACGGTGCCTTGTTAAATTTTATCTGTAGCTGATTATTTTAACTATATATATATATATATATATATATATTAGATCATGTACCTGTTTTCTCAAACGCCATAATTTAAATCTTATGCAATTAATTCAATCATATTATATTTTTTTTAATTAATATCAATTACTCCTTAAAAGTATTTTAATCCAAACTTAGATCTAGGGGTGTTTGTAGGTTGAGTTGGGTCAGATTTAGGGTAAACCGACAACTCAACCCAAACAGTTCAAGTTAAAAAAGTTAAAGCCCAATCCAACCTAATATACAGCTGAACATAACCCAACCCAACTCAAACAGTTCAGGTTCAGTTCGGTTTGGGTTGGGTTATTGGATTAAATTTCAAAATTTTTACAAATTGTTTACTTAAAAATAATATTTCTTGCTTAGGTAAGCATATTATAAATGAAAAAGAAACAATATAAAGAGAATGAATCACAAGTTAGGAGACTAAACTAAAAAAATTACAAGAAATGAGAATAACATTAACAAAAATTCAAATAAGAAGATGAAAATTTACAAATAAATAAGAAAAATTATTAGATAGAACAAATTTAAAACAGGTGAAGAATATTAATTGATAATAAATTAAACAATAGTAAGAATTCTATAAATATATTATATATGACTAAGCAATAAGCAAATAATAAATAAAGAATGATATTTAATGTATCAATCTAATACAAAACGAGTATAGGGATATAATACCCCAATTTTTAGCCCGATCTCCAGTCACGTGTGTGAATCGTCGCCATTAAAAATTGAGAAAATTTTTTTTTTTGGTTCATCATCTGTCTTTCATGGCAACCACCGGCCATGGAACCCAAAATCAAACACAGTTGACAACTACAAAAATAAAAACGCAGCTGAACTTCACCTTCTTCATCACCGTTCTTCATTTTCTTCCAAAAAAAAAAGCACCAACAGACCCAAAATCTTCTAGTTTTCAGTCTTCTTTCCCGTGCACACCAACAACCAAAACCCAGAATCGATACCCTAGAACATCAAAACACACCAGCAGATTTCACTCCCCTGTTCGCGATTCACACCGACAACACGCACAACGCAGCTAATCTTTTTGTGCTTCCTCTGTGTTCCAACGCAACAGAGCTTTTCCTCCTCTTTGTTTACACCAGATTGCGAACCTTCTTCTTCTTCTTTTCTCATGCTACAAAACCACCGTGCTTTTGTTCTTAGTTCTCTACTCACGAATGACAGCTAGAGCTTCGTCTTCTTTGCGCAAGATGCAACTCTGTATTCTCTCTTCGGTTTAACAGCAGCAGCAGCCGTTTCTTTTCTCACACACAGCTTATCATCAATCGTTATTTCAATCCAAATCACAGCAATGTGGTTATCTCCTCTTTGGCAAACGCAGCAAATCCCTTTTTAGTATTCTCCTTCGTGCGATCTGAACGTACCAGCAAGAGCTCTATCCTTCTTGTTCTGTTATGCTCTGTTCAGCAAAATACCGTCAAATTTCTGGTTTCTTCCTCACGAATCTGGACACAACAACCGCAACATCAAACCAAAACTTCTAATTTAATTTTTTTTTCACGAGTGTTCTGGAAATTTTTTTTTCATCACCAATTAATTTTTTTATTTTTCAATTAATAATTTCGTTAACCAAAAGTTTTGATATTTCATTTCATTTTTCAAGCTATCATTTGATGTTCATTTACTCTATATTATTATATACATATTTATATTTTTAATAAATTTCTAATTTACAATTTTGATTCTCAACATTATTTTAATATTAAGACCAACCTTATTTTAATATTACACCAATCATAATAAACACCAAAATATTTATCTCACCTATCTATATAGCTATAAAACATAATTTTATCCTTCTTTTATTATTATTATTATTAAAGCATCGATAATTTCTAAAATCTATATTATTTTATTTTATTTTAATTTGTTATTTTTTCATATGAATAATATTTTATTTTATATTTGCTCGCGACGTAGCACTTATACAATTCTAGGGTGTTACAAGGGAGCCCCTTTATTAGATGTATAATAGTTAATGCATCAATTTAATACAAAAACTTGAATAACATGCTTATGCTTTCTTTTCAAGTAGCAAAATGCATAATCTTCTTGAATCATATTTATTTTAGAACCAAAATCGGTTGCAAAAAAATTATGATATTTTTCGGTTTGGGTCAGGTTATGTTCGAGTTATGGCGGTTAAACCCACAACCCAACCTAAACCGTTCGAGTTGAGCATTTTTAAACCCAACCCAACACAAACATAGTTTAAAACCCAACCCAAACCAACCCAAAAGGTTTGGATCGGTCGGCTTGGTCGGGTTAATCGAGTTGATGAACCAATTATTATAAAAGTCAATTTGGTCTCACCTCAAACTTATTGAATAAGTTTAAGATTATTGAGCTAAACTTTAATTATCTGTTAATTATATATTAAGACAATGTCTGTATGTACTTATGTAATTAAGAGTATATAAACAATAAAATTGGCGATTAAGATTTAAAAATGATATATAAATCATATGTAATACATATTCATACACGGACACATGATAGATTTTTATACAGAGAGTATATTTAGTTGCTAATGTGTTATATGTATGCTTGGTAAATTGTTCTTCCTTCACTTCTTCTTCATCTTTTTCTTTATTAAATTACAAAAAAAAAAAAAAAAAGGTTTGCCAGTCAACCAATCTCAAACTAGGTTTCTAAGCAGTAAACCAAAATTTGGGTTTGTAAATACGTGCCGCAAATCCAAGGATGAAGAAGAACAAGAAAAGAGGAAGGTGAAGATTTGGGGTTGGGTTATTTTATAAAATTTATAAAAGAAAATGTTGATTAAGGTACAAATAGCATGGTAATGAGGTACACTATAAAAGCAATTTCAAAGAATATGATTTTAAAAGAAGTTTTCAAATTGAAAATTTGTTGCAACATTCTAATATATTCCCCCCAAGCCAAGCTGAGACCTATTTGTTACGCTAGGAGTTGTTTCACCATGCGTTAAGGGGCATGTGTTTGGAATTCATCAAGTAAAATCTACTTATAATTGTATAATAGCATATGAAAAACATATCTTTTTAGAGTTTTATAGTAAAACTTCAAAAAAAAAAAAAAAGGGTTTGCAAATTATTATTTTTTATGTAAAAATTAATAATTATATTTTCATTTACATTTTTATTCAATTATGGAATTAAACTTTATATTATATTGTACTTATTTGACCTTGAATATTTTGTTGCTTTAAGGTGGATTTAAAAGCCTAGTCCAAAATTCCAACCTAAGGACCAGATCAAAATAATTCTTCCATCTTATTTGAGTTATGGTTTTTCAATGTTGGCATCACCCTGACCCAATTACTCTTAGACCCATTGTGTCTAAGCCATTTCAGCCCTAATTGGCCATATTTCTATCTTTACACTCAAAATATAACAGTTCTCAGTGGTATAGTAATGTAAACAAGTTGGTTGAAGTCAGGTTTGATCATTCTCGTACATTTCAAGATGATATCTTTCCTACAAGCATTTGAGGCTATGGCCGCTCATATAAAACACATTAACGATTGCAATAGTTTAGTTTTTTCATTAGGAGAAGGCAAATTCTTATAGTTAGAAGGGTTAGACTTATTAATTGTCTAAA
This sequence comes from Tinospora cordifolia, assembly GCA_030144865.1. Lineage (NCBI taxonomy): Eukaryota > Viridiplantae > Streptophyta > Magnoliopsida > Ranunculales > Menispermaceae > Tinospora > Tinospora cordifolia. The sequence goes on from JAJIYU010015231.1 coordinate 8,910, forward strand.
CTTGAAACAACATGAAATCATATGAGACTAATCATTAGAGTTAAAAACTCATCAATAGTAAGCCTCCAATCTTAGCACCTCATATACATGTATCAGTCCCACATACAATGTCAATTGTTGGAAGTCCATTATGACCCTTTTCCCTTAAGAAAATCCTCTTGCTAATGTGAGGGAGTAGGAGTTCTTGTGTATGTCTTACCTAATAAGAACATATAAGGGATATTTGGTATTGATTAAAAAGTATGGTGTAATTAAATTAATTATTTTAGCTGAAAATTTTAGTGTTCCGACAAATAACTTATGCAACTAAACCGCGATGTAATTGTGATTGGATTAATTAATTATGGACTATTTTTAGCAAACTTCTCATATTTATATTATACCAAAATGATAATTTTACCCTTAATAAGAGAATTTTCAGTTTTTATATAGAAACAACCCATATAAAATCATATTTTTTTTTAAGTTCTAAAAAATAGTACGATAATTTTTAAAATCACTTTTTATTTGTAATCACATTTCTCAAAGCATAATATTTAACAGGCAAGGTCACATTTGAAATATATGTTGAAGGAGGCATTATTTTCATTCCATTGTAATAGGTTTTACCTTTTTTTAATTGCTTAATTATATATTTTGCCTTATATTATTCAATCTAGTTCAATCTAATTTTATTAAAAAAAATCATTGTCTATCTCATGCTCCAAATTACCATAAAAATCGTAATTTTTATGCAGCTAATATCACAATTATTTGAGGAAAGAGTGTCGGGACCCCTTCCCTAGGACGAAAGATGAACCGATTGGCATAGCGCACCGATAACTGGCCTGTAGGCCAAGCTTATCGAGACACTATTAAGCCTCATTCCTCAACACCACGCCTAACACTATCAAAATAATCATGGGGATGTAGAATAAACTTAAACACGTAAACACTAGAAAGATTATAATTTTATCAAATAGGTCATCAAAAACATGAGCAGCAAAACATGGGTAGCAAAGCATGAGTAGCAATAGGAGTGCTTAATCCATTATGTACAAGGCTTTCCTCACCCCTATACATCGCTCTAACCCTTAAAGCATAACGACATGAAGAAAAACCTACCAAAAAGGATAAGAGAGTACAGCTCTATGCAATATCACTTCCTTACCCTTATCCACAGCAGAAGGACCTGAAAAGTTCGAGTAGTGAGCCTAATTGTCCATCGCGACTCAATGAGTAATGCAGTCTAATTTATAACTTAAAACAAACATTCCACAAATAAAACACATGTCATGAATGCATGAACAATAGCATTATACAAGTGAATAAAATAGTAAATACAATTTAAATCTATAATGTAATTGCGCACTTTTATTTGAAAATAGTTAAATGGTGAAAGCATTCGCCGAGGCTCTCACTAGCCCCTAAGGCGACTAAAAATCTACTCGAGCGGTTCACAGACAGTTAGGTGTATCGTGTCAACTTGATTAGGACTTATTGTCGTTACCATCAATCGTAACAACCTGATCATGACTTATTGTTGTTGTCATATTGTGACGGCCCGATTAAGATTTATTGTCGTTGTCATATCGTGGGCCCACAGAACCCCCTCAGCAAGCACTTTGTGCTAGGTGGTTACTATTAGGGTTGTATGAGGAACTGACACAACTCGCCCTAACCTTGTACCTCTGTCTTGAGACTCGATGTACTTTTCATTTAAAAATCATTTAAAAGGTGTAGATTCATCACAATATGTAATACCATTTTCATAAATGCACAGAATAACAACTTTAAGAAACAAGTTAGAAAACACTACTCACAGGGATTTTTCGCTCCTAATATTCCTCTCACGACCGGTCGCGTCCCGCTAGTAATTGGTCTTGCGAGATCAACGTAGCTTCTTAATATTAATATGAGACTTAGCTCAACTCTAATTCTACGTCATTGGTCAATCAATAGATTGACCCGGTCAAGGGTGGTCTATCTATGCTAATCCAACTTACCTTGAGTCGATAAGTCAACTTGATCGATCTTGGTCAATCCAAATCAAACCTAGCACTTGCTGACCTAGTTGGTCAATAGAGTCTCAAATGGTCAATTTTGGTCCTCATTGCGTCAATTGGGCCAAAATTGGTCAAAATTCTCAACTCTCATCACTTAGGCACAAGTTTAGCTTGTAGCCCTATCTACGCAATCATTTTTTCAATTTTTTTGCAGGTAATCTGTTCATCAGATTTGTGCCAAATTTTGCGGATCTATTCTTGACTCCTTAAATCTTCCCCAAAATTTTAAATCACTATTTTAGGACTCCATTTGATAGTGTTTTTATCTAAGATATCAGGATCTGTATGTTCTTGGATTTTATGTGACAGGCAGTGACTGTTTACCTAATTTGACCTATTCTAAACATACTTGGGAATTTCTCCACCAAATTTTAACTCAAAACACTGAGGTTTGTTCATTTAATTTACTTTCAGAATTTTCAGGTGAATCAGAAGAATTTCTGGGTTCACATTCCTATCATTCTTCATGTGTTTATTTATCTCACCCAACTTGCAATCTAAGGGTCACTCTATAATTCCCTATCAAGGATCTTTCCAAAAATTAAGCATATATAGGCTCAAAGTCATGTTCAAACGTCTCATTAAACATGTCACATGTATTCCAAAACTCAAAAATTTTTCTAAGTGTTAAACATCCAGCTAACATAGCATATTTGTAAGTGTACTAAATCATATTCACATAGGCCCATGGTTAGATCTTTATACTTCTTTGTAGCCTCTACTAGAAGGCTTTAAACGCCTTTGGTTTCAGTCCCAAGGGGTGTCCTTAAGTGCTCCAATTACAGCCTCAAATCTGGTTTAACGCCTAATTCTGTTGGCACTGTCGCAACAGTGAATCACATAGTCAACACCAGTGACTTATAAAACGTATTTAATGTTCTAGTATTTTGTTCCTACCACTTGGACACTTAAATACACATAATGAGAGGTAAAATAAAGGGTCTTACCTTAGGAACGAACCTAGAATGGTTCAGATGTGAGCCCTTAAAGTGGTTCCAACACTGTCTCTGTTACACTGCTGCAATAGTGAGTAGATAACCAACTTTAATGGCTCGAAAAACATGTGTAAAGCCTTATTTTTTTATTTTCTATCAGTTGGAGGTTAGAATAAACATGGAAATGAAGAAGATGGACAGTCTTACCTCTGAAATGGACTTGGAATGGCTTAGGAATCGAAGCTCCAACGGTGGTTTCAACATAGATTTTTCTGGTTTCTGGGTTTGGATACTATGAATAACACCTCTTCTCAAAGGTCTCAGCTTCAAATGGTTCTGCAATTCAGCGAGCTGCTTGTGGAACTTCGTAAAGGGTAGTAAGAGCTTTAAAACAAGTTAAGATTCAATGAATTTGATCAAGGAACGAAGGAGATATGAGCTCATGAATGTGGGCTACAACAGCTAAAAATTATGGACTTGTGTTCTAGAATAGGTTTTGTTGCATGAAAGGGAACTTGCATGGCCAAATAGGATGACATGTGGCCACCCATGTGGCCTCCAAGCTTTCATGCTGGACGCCCAGTTGACAATGTCTATTGGCCACATCGAGTGGTTGAGCTTGATAGTAAAAACTAGGGGTGCAATACCATGAATTCTCATGGTTTAGTAGCTGAAAAACCTAGAAAATACTGCAAAATTCGTCCAAAAATATGTCAAATTCACATATAAAACGCTAAAATACAAGGGGGCTTCAATCTGCTGGGCACGTGGGCCGACCCACGTGCCAGGCTCGAGTGCTCAGCTCGAGCCCCGCAAGGGCTTCCAGCCCATGTGGGTTAAGTGTTTGACCCATATGGGGCCTGGGGCGGCCCAGGCCTTGCGCCTGGGTCAGCCC
>JAJIYU010015232.1:0-12780 GCA_030144865.1 Tinospora cordifolia
GAGGACCATGAGTTAAGAGCAGAGTTGCCCCTTCAGATTAACTGATATCTCAATGGCGTGTTAGGAGGCCACAGCATTTAGATAAAGTAATAATTTAGAATGATGACACGACTTTATCTCTAGGATCATCCCGGAACCACTTGTATTTGGCAGCTCAAAGATGATATGAAGGCCGGGACGACTTGGGCATATGTGTACAGCAGCCAAGTTTGTGTCCAATTCACTGTAGGAGAGCCCTTAATGATTAAAGCCAGAACCTCGTGGGTGAAGAACCGACTAATTAGGCAGGGCACACTCCTATGTGTAAATGAGACTATATTCAAGTAATAGGAGAGTTCTATCCATGGGTCACAGAATTCCTTTAGGTAAGTGTTACTTTTCCATTCAATTTAAAGGGCGTGATGAAACTCTTAAAGATACCTATGGTAAAGTGAATTCTTAAAACAATTCAATTGCAGAAGGCAAAAGGTGAGCTAAAGTTGACTTAGATTAAATTTGAGCAAGTAAAATAATTTCAACATTTCATTAAGTATTTTAGGACATCTCTGCTGTTTTCTAGTTCGTAGTAGTTTCCTCACCTCTAAAATAATAAGCAATAGGTCTGTATGTGTGCGTGCGTCTATATGAGATTAGGCCTGCCTATCATAAATTAGGTAATGAGAGGCGATCAGTAAAGAAATGCAGGAAGACCGCATCATCATAAAAGCATCCTAAAAATAATAAATAAAAATGAGACATAACAAGCTACAGTAAGCTAAGAATTAAGAAATAGAGAGAAATTCAAACCTAGAATAGCAAACCCATCAAAATTATTAGAATTCAAATACTTAGAACATTCCATCACGGAGGATCATGTCTACACTTTGATTAAAAGGAAAAGAAAGTACAACAGGAAGAGATCAAGTTAAGGAGAAAAGGACAAAAAAGACCACAAAAAAGGATTATTGCAACCATTATATCCAACAGAAGAATGGTTCATCTGAACACTCCAACCCATAAGCCCGGAGCTCTGTATCAAAAATTTTTAATTAGACAGACTGATAAAAAAGGGTTCAAAACATCAAAGTTAGTTTTGCAGAATCAAAAGAATGATGGCATTACAAACTTAAATTATGAGCCATGGACTGTGGAATTAGAGCAAGCTTTTCAATCACAGACACGTTAGTCCCAACTTTTACATCTAGTTTTTCTCATTTTAATGATTATTGCAAGAAGGAAATGGTCTAGCAGACAAATCGTCCAATTTCAAAATTCATAGCAAATTTTTTAAAAAAAATGTGCAAGCTCAACATTTATATACACCATCTATTTGCAGAGTTGATTTTAAAAACAGTTTGCCACAGACAGCAAGCAACCTGATAGGGACCTCTTTGCCAATATGAACTTTTTACTAGTACAACTCAACCTAACAATGCATAGATGCTTGTATTTCTGTAACACGATGAACCTCTTTGCTAGCGGAATATATTAGGTTATTCTAAACTTTCTAAGCTAGTTAAGTGAGCAAAAGTCAAATTGAATTTTGCTTCATGAATCTAGGCCGTAGAAATTGGCCATGAAAAACCCGAACTAGCTACAATCAATATCAAAAGATCACCCCGCTGAATACAAAAATCTTAATTCCAACAAACTGTTGTTAGAGCTTCTAGAACATCCACATCATTTTCTCCGCAACAAATAAGAAGGGGAGCCATTGCCTAAGAGCAACCATAATTTGCAGATTCAGAAGCTTTAATGTAATTTTGTATTTTATAAGAAACTTAAAGGAGTTAAACCATATCCTCTTTGATTGAATCAAATAATGAATTAAAATATTTATAGAATCATATTATGATAGTCGCGAATAAATTTATCAGTGTATCAAATAAGCCAATGTTTATCTATAAACCATCTAGTTTGCCTTTTAATTTTCAAACTCAAATTGGGATTGGAATACCCTTAGTGCCAAATCCCCCAAGTTTGAACTATGGTCTATCGAATACATAAAGAAGTAAATAGACAATCAAGCAGTAATACTTAGTCTCGTTGAGAGGCAAACATGTTTATAAACCTCTAAAGTTCTAAGCCAAACTAAATTTCATTTTGGGCCTTCAACACATTAAAGTTAATTTTGTATTAAGTGGGTATGTATGTTAAACCAAACAAAGTATGAATAGAGATGATTGCTAATTTTGAAACTAGCCTGTTCGACAAAAGGAAAGGCTCTTGATGCAAGGTGTTGTCCAAGCCCATTTTACTACTCTTTACTTTGGCAAATTCCAATTGCTTAGAGGCCTAAACTCAAGTGAACAATGACTAGTATACTGCGCCAACCTCCAAATTTGTATGCCCACAGTGTAGGCGTGCATGTCAAAACATCAACATGCAATTGAAACTAACATATCTTTATTAAAAATAATAATGATGAAATAGCCTCCTAGGCTCATTTGTCAAACTTCTAAACCCTTTCCTCGAACACGATCAACTAGCCCCAAATTTTAGGAAAACATTAACAACAGGGATGAGTAGCGGAATCCCTACTATCCCTCACTACATCCAAAATATAATAAAAATAAACGAAAAATAGAAAGGCCATCGAAACATGATGTTTGAGCTCTAAATATTTCAGGAAAATCACAAAAACTCGCGTTGCCCTTGCAATACAGCAATTGGGCTGCTAAAACAGTAAAACCTAAAAGTATTCAATATATATATCTCACCGAGTACAAAAATAACAATAATCCAAATAGCACAGTGTGAACATTATCAACACTAACCCCGAAATCAATCAAGTGACCTCTGAGCTGTTCGTTTCCATTAAAAATCAATAAGACACCTAGTTTAAAATCAGAACCAAATAGCACACAAAGAAACCAAAGCAAGCCCTAGTTCCAATTTTCAATATCAACGCTAACACATTAAAAACATAAATACTAGCATAAACAGATATACCCGATCGCGATGAATTCATATATCAGAAAGGGAAGAATCATTGAAGAACCTGAGATGAGATGAGAAGATTCGTAACTACTTTGAAGACTCGTCTTTCTTGCTAGAATCATACGGCGGCGAATAGATCAAAGCTGCCGCCATCGCTCCCGGTAGCACCACGTACTTCGCCAGCACCGCCAGCTTCGCCACCAACGGTTCTCCTCTCATAAACGCCATTTTTTGCGCTCTCTCTCTCTTTCTCTCTGCAATTCAGTTTTTCGCCTCTCTCTCTCTCTCTCTCTCTCTCTCTCTCCGTCTCTAATAAATAGGAGTAGCATTTCACTCTATATTGTACTCCCGATGTAACTTTCGTTAACTCACGACCAGATGATCAAAGCCGTCGACATATAGGCGTCTGCGGGCTCCACACGATACTGTCATGTCGATTTGCACGTGGCAGTGCATGGAGAAGGCATCTCGTTGCGCTCCACTCATTTCGTCATCCTCTCGTCTTCCAATATCCACCCGGGGAAGGAAGGAGGAACATGGCTTTGTGTGGGAACGTTCTGTCACATAGAAAAGCTTTGTTTCTTCCAGAACTCTCTCTTTTCAACCATCATCTAAGCCCTAAATTTGCATCAAAGCGTTTATCTCTTCCTCTGAATTTTCGAGCTCAAAGGAGAATTTCGATTTCTGCTTCTGCTACAAATATTGCTTCTGATGTCAAAGTTGATGAGGAAAGGAGCGGGAATTTCCGGGCCGATCATAGTAAGTCTTCTTCCTTCAACATCAATCTGGGAGATTCTTCAGGCTCAGTAATTAGTGAAGAATTTGATTTTCTTTCTTGTTGTGGAAATTCAAGTTGTAGTGTTTTGGGTATAATTTCTTATCCAGATTGTTATATCGTAACCGTGGAGGATTTCGTGTCCCTACTTATTCCAATTGCAAGAAAAATTATATGGGCATGAATTAGAATTAGAGATTTCTACAGTTTTTGGACAAGTATGTTTTTATGTTCAGTTCTTTTTTTTGTGGGAAGCTCCATCTGAAACAACTACGAAGTTCTTTAAGGTACTTTGGGAAGACTGTTTTAAATGATTACACTATAGAATAGGTATAAATTAATGAAGATATCTTTAAGGTTTTTTTTTTTTGGTCACTTTTATATGTTTGTTTCTGGTAAATCAGAATGGGGAGAATTTGCTGGAAATGTGTCTGGTGAATGGGATGGCTACGGAGCCGAATTTACTCCACAAGGAAAACCAGTGGAGCTTCCTGAGAATGTTGTACCCGAAGCTTTTAGGGAGTGGGAGGTTCAGGTGTTTGATTGGCAGACACAATGCCCAACACTTGCAGAACCAGCAGGTTTTGTTCTTTCATATAAAGTGATAAAGCTTCTTCCTACGGTTGGCTGCGAAGCTGATGCTGCGACACGGTATAGCATTGATGAAAGAAATGTGGGCGGCATCAGTAATAAGGTTGCAGCCTTTGCTTATCACCCTAGTGGATGCTATGTTGCTGTGTGGCCTGTGGAAGGCAATGGTGGTGATGGTGATGGAGAATTGAGATTAATGGAGGTGGAGCATTGTTTGGTTCATCCACAAGATCGGGAATCTCGAGTGAGGATAATTCAGGATGTTCAAGTAGATAATGATGGTGTAATGTCATTACAGAATATCAAGGTATTTCGGGAGCAGTGGTATGGCCCTTTCAGAAATGGTGAACAGCTTGGCGGGTGCGCCATTCGGGAATCTGGATTTGCTTCGACAGAAGCTTTGAAAGGATCAGAAATTAATGGATCATGGCATGGTTCCCATGTTGTCACTAGGTTTCAGAATCAAACTGTGAGTTTTAGCTTTCACACCCACTTGTTTAAACAATTTCCTTCTTAATGTGTGCTTTGCTTAAATGGTGAAACTTCAAAAGTGGAGACTAGTGTGCAATTTGGTTGTCATGGTTTTCATGTGATTCTAAATAGTCTGAAATGATTTTTTTTCCAGAATATTTTTCAGGAACTTGCAGATGAGAAGCTGCAGAAGTTGGCAAGAGATGAAGAGAATCTGGTGTTGCTTCCAAAGAAGTTATGGTGCTCACTAGCACAAACAAATGGTGAAAATTGCATGGAAGTGGGATGGTTGCTGGAGAAAGGCCGCGCTATCACATCAAGATGCAAATTCTCAAAAGATGAGAAGTTAAAGGCAAGTCCAAAAAATAAAAAATAAAAATAAAAAAAAGAAAGAAAAAAAACTTCATCAAAATCATATATGTTGCTCAGGTAGTACACTTTTTTGAGAATCTTTAATCCACAATATCCCTCCTAACCCTTTGCTAGAGGGGACTAGTCTCGAGTTCAAGTGCTGCAGCTAGGCCGTATGGCAGGCACCCTCCCTTACTAGGATGAACTTAGAACGCCTAACACGATGGACATTTTCTACTAGAAATCCAATCTAAGTCATGGACCGCCTCTGGGTAAGGTAGTACAATGTTTTTATAACTAAACTTGCACTTTCTGGTTGGTTAAACCTTGAGGACGCCATGTTTGTTCCAGAAAATGAACTGGCCCTTCAGTGAGCAATAATAACTCAAAAATCTTCATTGCCTAGATTCAAAATTTATTAACCATTAATCTTCAAAATTTATAAAACATCTTTCATGTTGTTTTGCTGTTTCCTCTGAAAATTTTATGCTAGAAGTGAATCTTTAAACATCTCCAAAGCAAAAATGAATTACATTCAAAAGAAAATAGGCATGTCATTCATATCAGATGATTTGTATTTACATTGCATAAAATTTAATTAAATAGACAATCAAGTTAAAGAGTGGCTGTAATGCTCTTATATGTTTTGGTGAGGTGTTAAATAATTCTTTTAAAAAAATTTCTTTCTTTTTTTAAATGGTACACTTAGAGCTTAAGGGTTTGGTTTGTGTGTTGTTTAAGTATATTTTTATATTTTTATATTTTTATATTCTTTAAATAAATACCTTGACTTAAAAAAATAGAATATGATAAGCTTAAATTTAAAAATGTTAGATAGCTAAGAATATTTGTTTTTAAAAAAATTAATATATTTATTTTTCAAAAAAAATTCTTTTCTGGAAGATTTTTTTGTTCTTTTTTATTTTTATTTTTTCCAATAAGACTTATTTTATTTTATTTTTAACACTATATTTATAATTTTTATTTTTTAGCTCGAGAAGCATAACCAAAATAAATATAAATAAATAGTAGTATTAGAAAAGTTTTTTTGTTTCCTTTATTTTTATTTTTTATACCAAATGTTTACATACCATACATCACATTCAATTTTCTCTCAATGGTTAACATTGAAGATGATCTTATATTTAGCTACGTATAACAGGATTTCAGGGCCATGTCTATTACATATGAGCACATTCCTACAATTTAGTACTGTAGGTGCTTAGCCTGTTTTGTGTTCCCTTTTGTCTTCCAGGAAATAGCAATTGGACATGAAACTGCAGTTTTGGAAGGGATGTAACCATTGTTCAAGAAAGTCTCAGCTCCGTTGGTGTTGATAGATTTCTCTATTCATCATCTTGTACTAATTATTTTAAAGAGGAAAAGTGATCCCCAACGCGATAGTAGCATACTGTTTCTTTTTTTTTTTTTTTTTTTTTTTAATTCTTCTGTGAAGATGTTGGGTAGTAATGAATAATGTGACCTTTCACATTTGGGTGAGGAAAGGGTTCTTCATTTCTTTTCTTTTCTTGTTTCTTTTTCTTTTTTAAATAATTTTGTTTAACTGTTGTTGAAATGGAAGGAACTGATTAATCGGTTAATTCTACCGACAGTAATTTTATTTCGGTTCAAAACAATAAATAAAACTGGATTTGTTAACATTATTAGAATTCAACAATGGATATGACCAAGTTAATTCGATCCCTTTCTTTTGTTCTTCTTTTCCCCAAAACATACAAAGTATAACACATATCCTCTCGCGCTATGAAGTCATGCCCATAATATATTTTTGTCACTTCAAATCCAATATGTAATGTTAAAATAATAATGAACAACAAACGCACACTGGTGCTAATATTGAGATACATTTATTCCCAATACCACCGCAATGATGTTCTTAACAAGTTTTCATGTTTTACTTTTTCTTGGAAATCTTTCCTTTTCACAATGCATTCCTTTATTCCATCATAGAAAACATTCTTCTTTTACTGAAGGGTTGAGGGCCTTCAGAGCATGAGTTCAAAATTCATGCTTATTTTAGCAGCATCTCCAAAATATCGCCAAAATGGCATGAATTACTTTTTTAACTTTTTAATTTTTAAAGTAGCTAATTATATAAAAGAAATATAAATAATATACATAATATTAGAAATAACATAAATAAATTGGAGAATGTATACTGTTTTATATTAGTTTTCTACCAAAATGGAGTAAAAGTTATGCTATTTCGGTGGGGAGGTTCACCCCAACGACTGTTGTATCACTGACTAGTCTTTTCTTTTTGTTTTTTTTTTTTCTTTTTTTAAACACACACACTCACGCACAGTACAAATGCACACTTATGGGTATATGGGGATTTGAACTTTGCGCTCCTTCAAGGGAGAGAGGTGCCCGACCACCTGCCCAAGCAATGGTTGGCCACGGACTAGAATACCGCATTGAAAGCCCAAAAGAAAAGAGGACATGGAGACAACCTCTTTTCACTTGCTATTGTTTAGTAAGTTAAACGTGAGGTTCTTGACTATTTTAAATCGACAAGAAAGCAAGCTATTAGTAGAGGCCATAGAGATAATTCTGAAAAATGCTGGACAACAATGAACCCAGTCACAACACTCGTCCTCCATTAAAGGTCATGATAACCATCTCCGATGGTTCATAGATCGGCAGAAACAAAGAAGAAAATGTAAAATATGAAAAATACCTGTACACCACACAATTCGTGTTGTTCAATAGTTACGAGCTCCTGGTGCATCCCTCATGCTTATATTAACACTGTTACGCATAGTTCGTCTTCCAATTCCTGCATTTCCCTTGGTCATCATTGCCACAAATTCACCATAGTCGATTCGGCCATCCTGCAAAAATAATACCCAGCAGAAACTTCATTGAATTATTAAATAAACAAAAAAAAACCTGAAAACTTATCTGAGAGTGATAAAGATGTAAAATTAAATCATCAATTTGTCTAAGTAATAAATTCTATGAGGTATGTCAAAATGTTCCCTAAAAAGCAATAATAAGTGGGACAGGGTGAATGGTAAGTCCTTCACACAATGGGATTGTTGATGTACTTCCAATAAAATGGCGCTTGTAAAAGAGGAAATACCATTAGACGTACTACCTTAAAGGATGATCCAAGGGCCATGTGAAAAAAGAATAAAAGATTGAAAAAGAATCTACTTGCAATTAACAATGTGAACATTTTAGAGTTGTGATATGACTTTGACATGTTATTTATAATTAACACTGCCACGCTCCTAACCTTTTAAATCACGGATCATTAACTCAAGCAATCCATCTATCAGAACTTAAAAAATTTATTTTTTAAACCACGAACATAATATCCAAAATTAGAATGATGTTTCTACTGTTTAGACAATAGAATTTCATAACCATGAAACAAGGAACTGCTTATCATAACTGCTTCCTAAAGATTAACTGCAAAGTTCCTTTAATTTTTTACTTCTGGCAATAATTCAGGGCATTTTTTAATTTTCATTTCCAAAAGAGACAAGTAGACATGACAATCTGAGAGAATAAAGGCTTGACTGCCTTGTAGACCCACTTCAAATGAAAATAAATACTCACATTGTCTTGGTCTACTTCTTTGATTATATCTTCAAGGAAGACATCAGTCATCTTATGCTCCACACAAGCTTCCTGGAGTTCATCAACTGTAATATATCCACTACCATCCTTGTCAAAGTATGAAAATGCTGCAACCAGATGCTCTTCCCGTTCCAGCTTGTTCAGATGAACTGTAGCAGCAATGAATTCCCCATAGTCAATGGTCCCACTGTTATCTACGTCAGCCTGAAACAGATTGAACTTTGTCAGCAAAATGGAACACAAAAAAGTTGCATCCTAGTGATGCCACTGCATATCATATACAAGCCAAATCATCATTAATTTCATCGAATTGTGAATAAAGTTTTCCTTTGTGCATACGCATGCACACTCTCACTTGTGTACATATGCATGTATATACATGACCAGAGGGGTGGAAGAGAAAGAAGAGGGGGGGGGCAGGGGGGGCAGCATGACTAGAGAGAGAAGATAAAAAAAATACTATAAAGCTAACCCATAGTAACCTTGTGAAAGTGTCTGCCATCAACAGAGATATGCAAACTCAGTTGGGTGCATTCCACTAGAACTAAAAGTCTCTGTAGATTGAGGCTAGAGAAAAAGATGTGTCCTCTTTCCACACTTCTAAATGATCTCTAGCTCTTTTTCACTTGGACAAAGCTGAACTGCTATTTCACTTATGACCAATTGACATTTAATAAAATACATAGAAACTAAGGATGAGAGATAAAACTAAACAGCAATCTCAATTACGACCAACTGACAATAACATACATAGAAATGAAGGATGAAGTACAAAGACATTCTCAATGCGAAGGAATGAGATAAATAATTTAGCAACAAGCATCTTTTATAAGTATGACTACAACTCTTCTACTTCTATGTAGGTTCATCAATGAACCGCACAGGGATGAAAGCTCAAACTCGATATGTTGCTCATGGGCTTACTAGTTATAGTATAACTTATGCAAGTTTGTTTTTATTTAACCATTCATCACACTACAAAAGAAGCATTTGCTTGACTCATTTCATGGTTTTGTCAAACATTCAGCTTACGTGCAATCTCATAGTATTATTGAAGTGATTTCTTCTTGTACCCAGGCCAACAAGTTAGTCACATATTCAACTGATCTTATATGAACTCAACCAGACCTTGTATAGGATTAGCTACGTGAACCTCCTCCCTCTACCCAATCAGTAAGGGCTAAATTACAAAGATCTACAAAAATCTAATGATAATACAATAGCTTTCATAATTCTTATGATTTACAAAATTCATTTACTACAATAGCTTTCATAATTCTTATGATTTACAAAATTCATTTACTACACTCTAAAAGGAAACAACGTACCAGATAAATTTCTCAAAATATGTAGTAATTTAAAAGAGATGTTTCTACAATGTCAAGGTGTTCCCTAACTCTAAAGTTTATTCATGAAGAATCAAATTGTTATTTTTAAAACTTTCAACCATTGAACCCAAACATGGACAATTGGATTTCAACCATTGCAAATTAATCATCAGTGGGCCAGTTTTCAAGGGCATATAATCTTACTGCATCCATGAGATCACGGATTTCTGTATCCTTTAATGTAGATCCATATCTTCTTAAGCCAGCTTTTAGTTCATCAAATGTGATACTTCCACTATTGTCAGTATCCATTGCCTTGAACATCTCCTTCATGCCAGCAATCTCCTCCTCGGATAGGCTTTCAGCTATGACCTGATATCAAGAAAACAAAAGCCACAATGAACGAAGTTCAAAACTTATTTTTCAAAGGTTGTTGCTAGAAAGAAAAAAAAATACAGAAATAGGATACTCATGGCCATGCTGAATTTTTGAGCTATGTTGCCAAACAGCAGCAACATTGAAATAGAGATTCTCATTGTTGATATAAAGAGTAAAAATGTCTTTTGAAACAGCTAAATGAAAGGAGAATGGTCAGTACGGACTTAATTACAAGTGCAATTGTACTTCTAAGACAAGTGAAGTATACATCTCATCTATCATGCTGTTAAAGTATGTCTATCACCTCTAGTCAAGTAAAGTAAAAATTTGCAAAAGCAATTCAGCAACATAAAGATAGAAAAGCTGTCAATCAAACAAACATGTTATATTTCGCTTAAATTACAAATATGTCACAAGCAGAAAATGCACATGACATATTTATGCACATTGATATGTGCAACCCCAGCAATACACTTACATACTGCACAAGCTAACCAGCATCATGTAACCATTTTGAACATGAACACATACGAGTGCATTAACCAACAAAATTTCAGTGGGAAGTCTAATTTAACTGTATTTCTAGTCTCAAGATAAAGATTGAGCAATAAAGCAATTGGATCTACCTAAAGAAGTATCAGAATATGAAATGTCACACAGATATCCATGTACTCACCCGTAAAGCCATCTTCTTCAACTTATTCATTGCAGAGAATTGTTTGAGACGAGAGAGAACAGCAGGATCCAATGAGCGATCAGGGGCAACCCCATTTTCACATATCCAAGGATGACCTAGAAGCAGAGATTTCAATAATCATATGGAAGATGAAGGGCTAAACTACTAATGGCCTGTTGTGATCAGTTTAGAAAAGAATACACGAATTTAGTAATTTATGAGTATTGAAGTACCACCAACACTCGGACAATTTCAACACCACAACTTGCATGGATTTAATTAACTAACTATTTGTAATTGTGGAATATTTTAGGAAATTTGTAATTAAGTAGTGCACAAATCTTGCATAAGTGACAAAACAAAGTAAATGGGTTTATAATAGAGGACAAAAAGTAGCATGTTCGATTGGCCACAGGAAAAATGTTATCCATCTTCATAAATAGTTCTTACAATTTTTACAAGACCATAACAGTCACATAACAATAAGATTTCCTGACATGCATAGATTGATATAGTCCCAAATTAAAATATGTATATAAGAATGTTAAAAGAATCAGACGGCATTGACATCTGCAGAAGCTTTGTATTTCCAGATTACAGTTATATCCACTTAAAAAATAGTAACAAATCTCCATTCGACAATATAAAAAAATAATAAAATAAAAAAGCTGTCAAGCATCACTTACTATGTATTAAATTTGACAGTTTCAAAAATGTACCAAATTTAGTCAGAATCACTCTTATTCTCATGAAATACATTCATGCAAGGTAAATTTCAGCTAAATAATTTAATTTGAGCCAAAGTTGTTAAATAGAAATTGAATCATAAAATGGCTAATGATAAGATCTAAAACAAATCATAAATTGCAAGAATTTTTTTCCAATTTTTCAAATACCATATGCAAGCAAGTACTCGTACATATGCACATTTAATGAGTCAAAATTAATGTTAAAACTCTCTAAATAACTTCTTGATTAATACTCTAATAAATCTTTTAGTTTGGTGAGTTCCTCTTTTAAGACATTTTTTGTTTTCTTTATTATCTTATTATCTTTATAGGGATTAGAGAAAATTAAAGTAAAAAAGAAATGAAAAAAATAAAAAATGCTCTGTGTTAGAGATATTAGAATATTTACCGCTTTAACAAAAATTAAATAAACAAAAATATTTTTTTTAAAAAAAAAAGGAGATGGTCAGCGTTTACAAATAAAAAAAAAGATTTAATTAATTAATTAATTAATATTATTATCAATAAAAAAGGTTCCACATTTAAAGAAAAAAACACAAGAGACACAGGTCGCACAAATTGCACCACCTGCAACATCTCACAGACTCGTGCAACTTTTCAAAGGTTGCAAAGGCCGTAACCCACATGAATCGTGCAGTTCGTGACTCGACTTTAATCTTGCACTTTTAGTGACAGAGAATTGAACTCATGTAAGGTTCTAAAGAACAGATTTAAATAAAGTAATTTTCATAAAATGATCTATCCAAAACCTTTTAAGGAAATAGTCCAGAAGATCATCAAGGACGTTTAGTTTTATAATACACATCAATATTTAAACAAATTTGTAAAGTAATATAAATATATCTAAATGAGTTACATCTACTCAACTCAACTAAACATTTTTCTTTTATTTTTTTCCCGACCATTTGAAAACAATTTTTTAAAGTAACATAA